>JAGDQP010000326.1:102491-175760 GCA_022664845.1 Lepisma saccharinum
GAACAAAGGAACTTGGCGCGAGCTGGCAACAGCCTTAGGGTTGGTGGTGGTGGACTTAGTGGGTTTTAGGATCCCCACCACCCTTATAGCTTGAGGATCATGAACCTTGCCAGCTCGCGCCAAGTTCCTTTGTTCTTGTTACAGGCTGTCACCAAGGAACTTGGCTCATCCGTCTCCCATTTCACACCTTTTTAGGGCTAAAAAACTTGGCTCCACTTTTTGCACCTCTGGTGTTTTTGTTCGGATATAGAATTATCTAAAAATAAATTAGAAATTCAAATCCCAATAATTAGAACTAAATGTTAACTACGAACTATATACTACATACAACGTCAGAGTGCATTCTGATAATATCATGCTTAAAACTATGAGATGTTTACTAAATGTCACATAATTTCCATCCCTCTTTCTTTGTCGGTACCGCACTAGAAGAAATAGATTGTTTAGCCTAATTATGTGTTCTTGGGCACCCATTGCTACGTAATTATCTAAAGTAGTGTAGTAGAAGTCGATAACAGCTGATGAAGAACTCAGAGGAAATAGTTGTCATCTGCTTCTATGTTGCCAATCCAATAAGATTTACTCGTATATTGATTTTTATATATCATGTATCAGCATATAGATTAATGTTATTGCAAGACACTCATTGATTAGTTCAGTGGATGCATCACAGAAGTAATATTAAAATATATGAAGACCAGAGGAAAATAACACACTTTGTATAATTTATTGATTTTCCAGGAGAGCGTTTTAAAAGTTTAAAATTAACATTGTGAAAACTTACACGTCAAATAAAGATTTGTTTGTAGCAGATATATATCTTCATATAAGATAGCTTGTTAAAAAGGCTCTTCAAAGAGATAACTGATGGCACTATTATCTCAATTTCGCCTGTGGTCTTCATACACTGTTACTATATGTCTAACTACGAAGGAGGGCTGAAAAGTTTTGCCTGTTGATTAATAAACTAGGTGCATAACCTGTTGTGTTCAATAAATTAATAAATAAATAAATATCTCGGGTTATAGTAAACATAATTTAATGAATTAAAAACAATGTGTACCTTGACATCTTGGTTTCAGTTTTCGATCATCACTTCTGCACATAGTCACCATCCACTTCGACGCACTTCCTCCAACGGCACACCAGTCCTTCCATGGCCGCACCCAGTAACGATACGAGGCTGAGGGTGACGCTTTCCTGTGCCAAATCGTCACAGGTGACGAATCGTGTGTCCACCACTATGGCCCAACGATGAAGAGGTAATCCATGGAGTACCGTCACAAAAGTTCTCCCTTTCCAATAAAAATTCAAGATCTGTCCATCTGCGGGAAAAGTCAAGCTGACTGTTTTTCGATGTGAATGATGTTGTCCACACCGAGTTTCTTTCCAAGGGTACCACCGTGAACTCAGAGCGATACATCTAAATCCTAAAGAAGCAAAAGGCTCTACTGACACGCGTTAGACCTGACAATGGAGCCCCTCTTCTTCTCCATGAGAACGCTAGACCCCACACCAGCAAGTCGACCACAAAAGCCGTATTGAAGCTTGGATATACTGTCCCCCACACACCCCATACAGTCCTGATCTTGCGCCTAGTGACTCTCGCATCTTTCCTAAACTGAAGTAACACCTTAAGGGAAACCACTAGTCGTTAGATGAGGACGTCCAGCGCGCTGTGCGATCGTGGTGTTGCTCCAAAGGCAAGGGTTTCTACCGTGACGCCATGGAAGGACTGGTACGCCGTTGGAGGAAGTGCGTGGAAGTGTATGGTGACTATGTGGAGAAGTGATATTCCAGAACTGAAGCCAAGATGTCAAGGTACACATTGTTTGTTTTTTTGTTTCATATATCTCGAGATATAATGAACAGGCAAAACTTTTCAGCACACCCTCGTACAACCTCGCCAACTGCAAAAAATATCCTTCAATTATTCACGGTTTATGATCAACGACAACTTTACAATTACAGTATGATGTATCATGCACAATTTATTTCCTAAACATCAATGAAAGATAATATTCTTAAACATTAAACACCATTCTGTTTAAACTGCTTCTAGCTGTCATCGTCAAATGCAACATATATATATATATATAGATCTAAATTGCTGGCAGACTATGTTTGAATAGAAAATTTAATTGTGATGTTAAAACTTTGTATAACGATTATGGTGTATTACCAATCAATAGATTGTATTTAAAAAAATGTATTGATGTATATTAGAACAAAAGAAACAAAACTGAACGAGTTATGTGATGAATATGAAACCCGAAGAGTTTCAAATAAGAATATAGAAACAATCAGAATTAACAAAACATCAACACACCACCAAACTTACTATCTTGTGTCAAAACTTTACAATAAAACACCCATATATATTAGAAAAGAGAAATAAACAAGCCGGTTCAAAATAAACTTGCTTTTTTGTTAGTCAGAAAGTTTAAATGACAATGATGTAGAAGCAATTTGATGTAAATAATATTTATTGGTAACCAGATAACAGCAAACTAATGATAATTCGAGAATAAGACTAACACACAAGCTGAGACTTCTGTAAGTCAAAATGTTATGTAAACTTGTCATAACAAAGTTAAATAAATTTAAATTTCAGAAGAAAAAAAATCAATTTCAAAAAAGTTATTGGGAGACTCATTCAATGTAATTGCTTCTCTTTCTAAAAATCTCTTCATCGCTTATCAGGTAAAATACAACACACACTTTTCCAATAATGGTATTTAATAAGTCTTCAAACCGTTGTAAACAAAGCAAATGCTTTTACTAATCAATTTCAAGACACTTTCACACCTCTGCCTAATGTATACATGCCACATCATAAGCAACCTTGTGAACATCACTCTGATCCCAATATCGACACTCTTCGACCAGACTCAAATCATAAGTTAACACCCAATATATATTTTACTGCTTCCATAACACCAGAGGAAATTTATCACACAGTTATCAGAAAACTCAATACAGCGCCAGGTTTTGATACCAATACATTATAGGACTTCTACAAACTACCGGTACCGTAGAGTCCTTTGTGAGTTGGTGCACGACATAGAAATTAACCATAAACCTCGGAAATTGTTACCTTTCTGCCTCTGAATGAACTCTCGAATGCTACGTAATTCTCATAAACTCAATAGTACAGCGCAAGAAGTTACTGTTAGTGTTCTTTGGAAGTTTTAAGTCAATTTCGTAATCCGGAACAGTTTACATTCCGGAATACTCTAGAATTACAATATTGCCGAATGCCAACACTCCAAAATTTTCTATTTCCTCGGGGAATTGAACTCAGGACCCCATAATTACAAGTTGGTGAGCTAAACCACTGATACACTGGGGGAAATAAAAAAATTATTTTCTAGACGTGTGTACTTCCATTAAAAAGCTACAGTTTCAAAGTGCGATTAATAAATTCCGGAATTCTGAGTTTTCGACACCCGGAATTCTGATAATTCGATTTTCCGGTATCACAGAAATGCATTCCGATTCCGGAATTTTCAACACCATCAGTTATAATTCGGTTCTCAAACGCTGTAAAATATCGGAATAATCTTCGATGCTCCCATTTAGTATATAATTGCAAAAACTAAGCACAGATTCAATCTTCTCAAATGCCTAGTAAAGGAACTAAGTGGGGCTTGAAGTTTTACACCCTTCTCATACTTCATGGGACCATCATTCACGGGCAGTATTCGATTTGGTATAAATTCGGGTTCTTAAAACTACTTATTGCATTAAGTTGTCATCTACTACTGGTTAGGGTAGAAATACAATAATTGTTTCCCTGATTGGGATGGTATTCGCAATCAAGAACTGGGACGAAATCCTCAGGTACCAGGGAAAATCCTCGGTGTCCCTCTCCATCAAATCTAACACTGCTCATGGGCATGTTGTTTGGATGCAGCGCCCCCAAAGTTGTACGAGAAGCTTGATATTACAGTCCGTTATACGAGACTGATATTACAGCTCGTATTATGAATCGACACGCAATTCGTCTCGTTTTCAAAATCAAATTAGAAACTCACACACCACTAGTCTATGAACCTATTGACTTTCACCCATCAAAGTACACTTAGAACCACTAAGTACGAACTATATCCTAAAACGCCTAAAGGCAGATCATCCCATGTACACATCTGTATTACAGCAGTTTGTCCGCAATGACTTACCACGAAAATATCACGAACAGAACTTCAACATCTTAATCACATTATGTTACTTGACTCTTATAAGCGGTAAATCTGAGCATGACATATTTCACGTATGTCACCAATATGTCCTCTCACCGCCGGAATGGTTCCTATAGCGGACCTTCCAATATACTTTTGTAATATGAGCCTAAAATGCTAGGTTATTTTCCAGGAGTGCATTGTAAGCTGCTATACTATTTCAATAAAGTTATTTCTCCATCTTAATATTCACAGAATAAAGCCATACGTTCAAGAAGCAATTTTCTTATTCTTAATATTAAAGTCTCTTGATTCATCATCACCTCACATATTATACCTAAGGAGTATGTCCTAATTGACTGTGCCCAGTACCAGGGATTCATTTAAATGCTCAGGAGTTTGCCTAATCTTCGATAACTCAAGTAAAAGAAACTCCCACATTGTGCTTTGGTCTAACCCCATAAATATCAAATTAAAATTATAATTTATAAATTCAATTTTGGCTACATTTAATCAGCTTATACGCAATATACGCAAAAACTTCGGGAGATTATTTGTCACACCAAAATAAGAATAAAAGTGGAAACATGGGTCCGATTTCGCTTCGTTTTGGAGATACAGCGTTTCCAATTGAAACCTAAAGTCGACGCCGAACAATGGGAAGAAAATGAATATTTCTTGATAAGGCAGAAATGTCGCATTGAATGAAAATTTCGGTTGCGGACGATATCACCGGGGTTGTCAGTCCGGTATAAAATTTAAAAATTTCAAATGTCACTACATCGTGTTATTGGGTATTTGGCATCCTCTAGTAATCAGAAATAACATATGTAAACCACACACCGCAGTGTTACAAACTGTGGATGAAATAACTTAGGAAAATACGTAGTTTTGTATAAAATCGCGAAAATCTTTGTCTGATCTGTAGTTTGCAACACTATGACGATAGATGGACATACTTTCTATAAATTTGGGAATTCAAAAATGTAATAAACTAGGAACTCGAAATCTGAATTTGTTCTGGAACCATAGTTGCTAGTTTTTATATACTTTCCCGTGTCGCCGTCCTGTGCATTCCATAGCTCCATTTTGGCGAATTTGAGTTTTATCTTAAGACCTTTAGGTATCTGAGGTTCAGGGCAGGAAAGAGTGGGGGAGAGGATTGTGGAAGGTAGACGGCCATGTCGCATTTGTAGGTACCATCTCGGCATTTGCCTGGTGATACTTAGGGGAAAAAAACGAAAAAATCTTAGAATTCTTGGCCGCTGGAATCGATCCCAGAATTCCCAACACTCTACCACTGAACCACGACCACTCGGTCTCATTTGGGTGAGTTTTGTGGACCAGCCCGATCAAGTCTAGAGTCCATATTTCTCAGTCAAAAGTGAAAGTGATCGAATTTTGGACGGCTTATCAACCCTTTGATATACTTCACAGACATTATCTGGAAAGAACCTAGTCAAGTTTCAAGGGTCACTCTCTGACAATCACTGGCTTAGCTACATCAAAGGAATTTTAAAGAACGTACTGTACAAATCAAATTTCATGATTCCATTTCTACTTTTCCTTTACTAGAGCTACTTTCTACTTTTCCTTTACTAGAGCTCTAGCTTTTACTAGAGCTACATTTCTACTTTTCCTTCTTAGGGTGGGCCGAATTTTTATTTTTTATTGGGGTTCGAGTTGTTATCAAAAGTTGTACATTGATACCAAATAAAGCCATGCCAAATATGGAAGTTCTAAAGGGCCTTTTTTTTTGTTTGTTTGTTTGTTTGTTTGTTTGTTTCTTCTCAAAACAAGGAATAAAAATATGATACCAGTTTCCACATTTTGAGGTTCGAGTAGTTATGGAAAACTGTGCATTCATACGAAATTAGCCATGTCAAATGTGGCCCTTCTTGTCCGTCAAGTGTTTTTGGCCGTTTTAAAACTAAAATTTTCGCGGGTTCGAGGGTCCGGTTAGATATTTTTTGATCTGGCTATGTTTCGGCGAACAAGCATAACGTAACATTCTACAACTTTTGCACGCTACTCAAACTCAAATATCTGAAAAAAAAAATCGGCACTTTTCAAAATTATCATTTTCTTGGCTCTCTGGGCTCAGGTAAATATTTTTTGATCCGGCTGTCTTTGTGGCGACCAAACATAACATAACATTCTATAACTTTTGCACAGTACTCAAACATAACTTTTTAACAATTTTTTTCCGGGGGGGCCAAAACGGCCGGGTTTTTTGTTTGTTTGTACTTTTAGATTCGAGTTTGAGTAGCGTGCAAAAGTTGTAGAATGTTACGTTATGTTTGTTCGCCGAAACGCAGACGGATCAAAAATATCTAGCCGGGCCCCGGAGCCCGCGAAAATATTAGTTTTAAAGCGGCCAAACACGCTTGACGGCCAAGAAGGGCGACATTTGACATGGCTAAATTTCGTACCAATGCACAACTTTTCATAACTACTCGAACTCCAAAATGTGGAAACTGGTATCATATTTTTATTCCTTGTTTTACAAAAAAAAAGAAAAAACAAAGAAAAACAATTGGGCCCTTTAGGGGTCCAGTTAAATATTGCTTTAGGACGGTCATATTTAGCATGGCTTTATCTGGTACCAATGCACAACTTTTGATGACAACTCGAACCCCAATATCTGAAGAAGAAAAATCGGCCCACCCTACCTTTTATTTCTCATGTAATTACCTGCAAACAACTTTATCAAGTTTTGAGAGGTCAGACTTCAAGAAATCGGTTTTAATTCCCTGTTATGATGTAAACGTTTCTCTTTTTAAAAACATTTAAAATTATGTTTTCCTACTGAAAAACTAAAAATGGTGCAATAATTGATGATTTCTTGCTCCTTCAGTGGTCGTGTTACTCCTATTTTCACGTTATTTTTCCTCTTGTTTTATATTACGAAGGACTTCCATTCCCATTTTCGTGGAAGACTATTCAACAAATGCTAACAAGCCAGATGTAGAACACGAATTTACATAACGAATAGACTTGAACAGCAACGATATTAAATCAAAACTCATTTTTTATTATTTTTGTTTGCACGCGACGACACCAACTCCTACATGTCTACAAGCGAAACAAGATTTATTTTTATTATTTTTCTGTGGGGGGTATATGTGCCCCACACTCCTCCTCGCATACAGTTTCTGGTGTTGCTACAACGCTACCAGAAAGTCAGTTATTAATTCGTGTTGGGTAAGGTCAAGACAGAGACTACGGATTTTGAGCCAAGATTCTTGAAAAGTTTTCGTCTCCAAGATAAATGTATGGAGACAATTTTAAAATGCTCTTCTTGTGTATTGGAAGAAATTCTCTTTCCTTCTTTTCTGTCCTCGTGTGTACTGCATCCCCACTCCCTTTTTCCTCTCCCGTACACTGGAACTCTCAAGTAAGTTTGGCTGCAGTTAATACAAGGGCTATTTCTTTGAAGTACCGGTGATCTGTAAAGATATGAAATATGGGTTACACAGAATGTTAAGATATACAAAAGTTACGTACGTATCTATGCTATTCATGTATGCAATCTCACCCCTTATTCATGCACTGGGCGTAACGAGACACAAATGTTTGTACATCCTTCTCAAAAGAAATTGCCGTCCATATCGTAAACATCATCATGGACATTTATTTGTCCTCAAAATCTTTGACACCATTCCCGTAGAGGCGTATAGCACCGATACTCATGAATGGTCTTTGTACACAGCATATTCTCCGAAGAATTTCAATTGCCAAACGTCACAGCTTAGTCTCGCCCAGTTAGTCCACTTACTCCAATCAAAAACATTTCTTTCAGCTACAGCAAGCTCTGTAGTTATCTACTAACCAATCTGGTGTGTAGCCTTGCTTGATGCTCAGTTGTTTTTTGGCTTCACACTGTCGCTGGACATGAGTGCCGGATCATAAAAGTAAATACGGTCGGAATTGTAATATGCCTAATTCTACTTTTTTTCTCTCTCTCTTTTACTGTAAAAAATACTCCTATGTTATCATAACTATTATAATGAGTGTGTTAGAAACGATTAGTAGTGGTTAGGAAGGTCAGGTTTGGTTCTTTTCTTTTTATTATCCCCGACATGACGCCGTCATTTTAAACGTTGTCTTACGACTGTATTTACTATCATGATCGGCGTGTATGAGATAGCTATAAGCAATTCTCTATTAGGACATCCTTAGTATGGATACACTATGTGTACTTGTATGAAAATCATTGGAAGCAATGTAAATTGGTTAATGAATTTTTTTAAAAAAAAACGTGCAAATAATGTCAATCTTCAGTGAATACCTAGTAGAACGAGCATGGAGCTCGTACTAAGCTCCTTGTAAGGTACAGTGTCTTCCAGTGACGTCATATTCCAATCAGCCAATGAGGATTAAAGTACGGGAATGGGCTGTATTGCCTTTACATAAATACCTCACACAGACTGAACACAAATAAGTGTATTGAAAGAGAAGTAGAATACGCTTTTGAGCCATCATAATAATTCAGTTATTTTATTTTAATTCTTTTTAATTCATTGCAAGGAAAACAAAGAATAAATATCAATGTAATTTAAAGGAAGTGAAGCAACTAGACGTCTTGTAAGTACATTTGGAATGTAAAGGTGGACAGAATTATTGTCGAATGCATGAATTCCTCAGCCGGGAAGGTGTTCTTGCTAATAACAATGACGAGTGCGTCACGACAGTGAAGGCGATGACTTTACCAGGAGATCACTTTGGTTGCATGACGAAATCGATCATTGAACGTGAAACTTAAAGGCAATGTTTTTATGGAAATTTTTCGAAGGCAATGTTTGCCTAGGTTTGGTGAGATTGTTCACTCTGGTTGTGACTGTCGATTGAGTGAAGGTCTCGCGCCCATGACGTTGACGTATGAGTTATATTTCGTTTTCGTCGGATGTTATTGTGTGCCTTCTCTGTGAGTCAGAAAAACTATTTATTACTCTTAAAGAGGTCATGCATTTGCCAAGTAAATTCTTTGTTATGACGATTGTCAATATTAATTAGTATTTTTTTTGGTTAAGTAGAATAGCGAAATAGTTTCATGCAAATTTATGAGACGTCGCCCTTTTTTTTTTTTTTAAAGATCATGAATATCTTGTATCTTATTAGTTTATTATCAAGTTCCTATGTCGAATTAATTAGTCATTAAGTTGGGTGGAAGTTTGCAACATTGTCCGATATATGACATGATTGTCTTTTCGAGCAATCATACGCCCTCATTTACCAGCTCTACTGCGATCATGTCTATGGTGGATAGGCTCGAATTTGAATTAAAACGAGCGCAATAACAGTATCGTATTACCTAAGGAAAGATACGTCCGAGGACAACGTTCTTTAGTGCATACATTAAGCAAATATGGAGCGCCAATTTGCACTTTAGTATTGGTACCGGAAATGAATGTGAAGAACATAGCGAGAACCTGAGTAGAAAGTAGCAAAAAATGCAAGTGAAACATATCGAATTTCACATAAGTACATATAGTATTGGCTTGATGTATACATTCTGTCGGCCAAGGAAGGAAGTGTAATAACTCCTGTGAACTAGTTGTTTCTGTTGTTATTCTGTGCGCACTGCATAATACGATCCTTTGTTAATGCAGGCTGAATCAACGACATTAATGTTTTCTTTATAGATGATTGAATATGGAGTCTCAAGTCGGGTGGAACCAACATTTAAGGCACATTATGCTATTTAAGTTTAATCGAGGTATACCAGTCTCGAAGCCACCAAAACCATTTGTGCAGAGTATGGCGTTAATTCCATTAGTAAGAGAACTGCCCAAAGGTGGGTAGGAGCACTTCAAGAAAGAGCAATTCAACATGAACGACTCCTTACGGTCTGGGCGGAAATTGGACTTCGTTGAGGACGATTTGTACATTTTAGTTCACGCGGATCCACACCAAACAACAAGGAAATTGGTCACACAAATGGACTGTACTGTGACCATACAGCTGTCGGTAGACCCCTGCATTCCATAGGGAAGGTGCAGAAACTTAGTGTGTGCGTTCCCCACATGCTCAGCGACAACAACAATGGCCAGCGTGTAGCCAGCCATCTGTGCCTCCTTACTCGCTCGTCAACAATATAAACCCTCTTTGTCCAGAATTGTCACGGGTGACGAAAAACAGTGCCTGTACATTTACGTCACACACAGCATAAAGAAAAGCTTAGCCCAAACAGTGTTCATTTGGTGTGACCTAAAATGAATCACTCACTTTGAGCTGCTCCCCAGGAATGTGACAATAGAACAACTGTCCCGATTTAAGGTGGCTATTACGGAGAAACGACCAGCAAGGCTGTCCATGGTCAACGCCAGATCTCACATTGCAACCATGATGAAAAAGTCCTTCAGGAGCTGCGAATAGAGACCTTACCACAGCGCCTTCCGACTATCATCTGTTCCGTTCACTGTCAAACGCATTACCTGGCAGATCCTTCTTGTACGACGCGGCACTGTACATTTGGTGGGTTGATTTGTTCGACCAGAAACTTGTGGGTTTTTACCACAAAGGATGCGCGGATCTCATTGAACAAAGGGAGGCAGTGGTGTAGAATGGTGGTGTTCTGGAATTAGTTATTTCCTTCATTCGTGTTTAGTGATTGAATGCAATGGTAAGAACACCGACAGAATTTCTGCACCAGCCCAATATAAAATTCGTAGAAAGGTTGTGGTGTCACCAAATTGAGAATGACAAAACAAATAGAAGTTGATGAACTGGAATCTGAAGTCAGTTTCTCAATATCTGCCATCGTTGAGACATTAACCTCTGTTACTGAGTACATATAATTCAAAAATACCACAAGGAAAATCTATAGCGTCACCAGATTGTAAACGACCTTGTAAATCATAATCGCTAAATATCAACCTCAAGTCAGTTTCTCTTTTCATTTAAGTGTTAGGCACTCGTTAATGACTAAAGTGTATAGCGGCATAAGAGAAGATCGTAGTCCTTCCAGGTTAAAAATGGACAGATAAATCACGAGCATCTCTGAACACAAATTTGAAGCCAGTTTCTCTCTACCTGCTCTGGCACTAGGGTACGTAACAGACAAACAGATAAAGTGAAATTAAAACTGGATTGACATTTTGGAAAGTCCGCTAAAGATTGGATCTCGTCGTGACCGGAATTCGAAAACAGGAAGCCTATTCAAGACAACTCGTTACGTAAGCCAGAGCACGAACTTTCAACATTTGTCCACAGAACAATAAGAAGTGTAGCATCGTCGTTTTCGCATACAACTTCGACACTAGCATCACCTGTCGTCTGCAATATTTCGTATGTTGATAGTGTAACAGTGTGTCACGAGGCGAGACAACGCGGCGTAATGCGTCAGATGGCGCTACGAGTTCTCTTTGATAGTAGTAGTTGTTGTTTTTTTTTAAATAATAAAACGGAGTTTAGCTTCTAGTTTTACTCTGTGATCAGTTCGGAATTAAACTTACGTAACAGGAGTTATTCAGTGGTCACGTGAGACCACTTGTTTTGCCTCATGGGCGTGTCGTGAAGGACTGCTACATAAAGAACACTGATGAGCAAGCGCTTGCAAGTTGTGGTTACCTTATCGGAAAACGCAACGCAGCACTTACCCCAGTAGCACACAAATGTTGAAAATACGAGGATTAATCGTTAGTACCGAAACGTTATGTTAACGTTGTAAATGTACCGAAATGTCAGCCTGTTCCACGGTTTATTCGACGTTAAATGATGGTTGAGAAGAAACGGGTTTAGTTGGCCAAAACAAAGCATGAATACCGTCTATTGGTATACATACATTTAGTTTCAATTTATGCGTTACTTTTATCACGATATACGGGGTTAATTTTCCAACAGTAAATAATCCGACCTGTTGTTGTGGGGTTCGAATACAAAAACGTTCTGCACTTCTCGTTGGTAGCTCGACGAGTTGACCACTTATCCAAGAATCCACCTGGAGAGGCCACTACTCTTTTACTGTATCGTTGAAAGTAAATGTTCGTTGAAATATAGTTAAAAAATCAACCTGCTTTCAACATGCAAATGAAAACATGAAAAATATAGTTATTTTCATTGTATTTGCTTTTAATTATAACGTTTAAGCAATTAACGTAGAAATACAAGTGAGAAACGAAATCTATGACATAGTATGAATGATAGTTGAAAGTTCGTCACATTAACGTCGTATCGACAATATTCTAACTTCCTTGAAATATGGTTTGAAATCCAATCTGTTTTCAACGTGCACATGAGAACACCAAAATTAGTTTGTGTCATTCAATTAGTTTTTAATTATATTGTTGACATAACATTAGTAAGAGATGCATTAAACAAAATCTATTATACCATAGTTCAACATAACATATTGAATACACGTTGCATTAACATTTATCAACGGAATGACGTCTTTGTTGAAATATGGTTTAAAAATAAACGTATTTTTTAACCGATAACGATTAATCAACTAAATGAACCTATTTAGTAGAAAACACGTATGTATGCTACTGGTGTATCGGCTTTAGTTCGCGCTTGATTCAGTTATCCTAGCCCGCGAAGCGGCCCGTGGTTCTCCGGTGACTTTAGGTCACACGTTAAGTTCTAATTTTAAAATACGGTAGTTTAATTCGCATATTTGAACACCAGGGCATGTACGACGTATTGAAGAACCAAGTTTTTGTAAATATATGTAAAATCCGTGAAAAGAAATACAAAATATTTTCAGCAATAAACTGTGAGGCGATGTCATGGGAAAGTCACGGGTAGACTGGCGGGGGGGGGGGGGGGACAAGTGATTCAAGCGTGAGATCGGTCGACAAGTGGTGAGTTGCGTTTCCAAACGCATTCCCTTTATTACACGTCTTATTTTCTCGTCTTCATTTATAGTTGAAAATATTTCCACTTGTCTGCGACCGGATTCGAACCTGAAATTTTGTAATTTGTTGTCCGTTGTTCTAACCACTCTGCTAGGGAGCCATTCTTCAAGAATAGTACGTTGAACATGCATTTCATCAATTCAGACATAGAGTATGGTGACACAGACAGTCTTTTCATTAGAGAATTACTTTAAATAGGGCGCCTGTACAAGTTTTATAATGTTATTCTTGTATAACCCTTGTCATTTCTCCATTCAGGAATAGCTTTGAATGTGAGAATATCGTACCACGCGAACGTAGATCGGTGTTTAGTCAGAATGACCAACCATGTTAGGTGTCCGCGTTATTGGCCCAGTATAGACCCGATATCGGCCCGTTATCTTTCTGCTGCTATAGGGTTAGTCCAGGTCACGCCGGGTCACCAACAGTGACCCGGTTCCAGCTGTCGTTACGGTCACTAATTTCGGGTAACTTCTGAGCAGGCGGCGCGAGTTCGATTCCTGTTCATGGCGACCATCCTGATTGAAGTTTACCAGGGTTTCCTGCAGTTCCTCCAGGCGAATCTCTAGCTTGTACCTAGAATATAATCCCTGGTCACTACTTCATTCTACCACAGCAATAGTGAAGAATAATGTATGGTGGACAGTAAGAAAATTATCAAAAACATTAACAGCTTTCGCAGAAACAACGGTTAAGAACGAAGTCTAATTTCTCGTACACAAATAGTTACATTTGGTGTGGTGTATATTTATATATAATAAATTATATTACCTGGACAGTTCAAGGTTTTGTGAAGTATTTAATTTAGTAGAATACTGTTGAAGGAAGCATATGTTTTGGTTGGGTGTTAATTAAGGGCTTCATAATGTATAACTCCATGTTGATAATTCGCATAATTAATTGCTAATTATTTTATAATTAATCGCTGAATATTTTACAAAAATCACTGTCATTAGCAAACATACATGACATCTTTTTATATTTGGAACAATGATTAATAACACTAATACAATATTAGCAGAAAATAAAAGAAAACGACAATAGTCCCCTTAAGTCGCTATAAAACTGAAGTGGACGTTTCAATTAAGTCTTTATTAATGAACCTAAAAATGTTTTTGTCGTCATCTATTATCACTTTGTCCGTCTGTCACGCAAGATGCCACCTCAGTCACAGGAGATACACACAAACTTATTTCAGATTTGAGTTCGGTGACGTTGATGTAGAGTACAAGTGGGCTATTCCGATCGATTTGGGTACAAACAGCTCTCAGCTGAATATAACGAACGCAATTTAGAAAAACAAATGACGATGGGATACGTTGATATGTCCTCCAAAATTCCCGATAGAGTAATGGGTAAGAGCGCACGCCACATATTATACATATATAAATTTGTAAATGCCTGTTGTCGATCGGAAATACCCGCCATAGGCAGGTGATTCCGACACGTATATGGGTGATTTCGATCGCGATAAACAAAACGATAAATGCCAGGTTACTGTATTTAATATTAAGCATACTACATGGAAATATCACAGAACATACAAGTAATGAAAGTGGTAGCAAAGAACACACAAGAAATGGAAATGATAGCATAGAACATGTAAACAAATGCAATATGTAATGTGCTATTAATAGACGTAGCTGTGCTATAACTTGGAGGAGAACATAATCATCGAATGTCAAGGAAGTTTTTAGATTCGACATTTACCGCAAATAAATTGCTTTTCCCTCTTAGATCCCACACAGCCTTCATGATACTATGTCCTCACGTGTCCATCCAACACTAGAACGTTTCTTCCCATTTAATATAACAAAGGAAGGGATGAAATTTCCAGCGACATTTGCACACATGCTAAAATTGTAACATTTTCCCCCTTTTCCGCACATGTTCTAGATACTACCTGCTTAGAGTTACTATGGGCCGTGTCGGATTATTTAATGGGATACCAGTTTCGCCACAGCTGTATATCAATTGAGGAAAGTTCAACAGTTCTTTCAGGAGAGCGAAATATCGGTCTATTATTTCTTTGTTCAATCCAGCACATCGAGCTTCCGATAAATCCTGTGGTTTACGAACGGTCAAGTCAGGATGACGGGTCAAAAACGCTTGCAGCCAGTCTTTTCCCGCCATTTGTTTTGCCGCACTGAATCTGTTAGTGATGTTATTAGCTTCTGCAAAAGCATATGCAGCTTTAATTATGTCCTTTCTTGTAAGACCACACCCGAACTTTGCCAACCTGATTATGCGTTCTTTCAACGTTTTCTCTTGATCAGCTGTAAAAACTTGCATAGCCCCAGCATTTTCACGTTTTCTCTGTTTACGACCTATTGCTTCTGCAAATCTATTCTGGAGGGTGGTATAAGGAATATGGAACCTCCTGGCAGCTGCCTTCAATGCCAAGCCACCCCATACGGCTTCAAGGGCTTCCTTCATATCGTCGTCACTCCAACGTTTTTCTTTTATCTGGATATAGATTCCCATCTACATCGAGAAAAATAAGTTCAGCGTGTACTACTTATGATGGAATACCCTATTTCAAGAGAGCAATTGTACGAACTACGTATTACACGCGATCAAAATCACCCGCAAAAATGCGATTGGAATCGACCGAAATTGATAGATAATTTTGAACACTGGGATGGCAACACTGCATCCGGAATTGCGTCATGCGTCATATTGCACATTGTTCACGTAAGGATATCTGTTTTCGAATATATTACTCCCACTCGTGTCACAAGGAATATGTGTTCACAAATTACTTCCAAACAGTGATTCTAAAAATGTAACTCCACGTTCTACAAGGTCATACTTACTGTCAATTGCTCCTGACCCCGAAATAATGTAAGCTCAAACCTACACATCACTGAAGATGGTCACTCCACTCTAAACTGACGTTGTATTCAATCTCTGTCAGATGGCAGTATTTGTCGCCAAGTTATTGCTTCCGATTGGAATCACCCGCCCTCCGAAATCGATCGGAATAGCCCACTTGTACTCTATATAGCAGTTTTAAATCTGGTTACTATAAAGGTTGCAGGTCCTTCTCAATTGGTTAGTTTGCTGCATTTATAGACATCATGTGTTTGTTTCCATCGAATGCCATGAAGAGGTATATGAACGTACTAATACATTAAGGGTGCTTGTAAAGAGAGAGAGAGAGAGAGATCCATACATGGGCATATAAAGATACTCACACAAGCAAAAGAAACATTGGAAACCCTTTTAGCTTCTAAAATCGAAATCTAAAACAGATTAGGAGTAAGTGCAAAGTAAAATACTCGCTACGTAACATATATGAATGGATGTGTTGAAATATGAATGGCTGCTCTGTTTTATTTAATGCTAGCAGGGTAAGCAATAATTACAGTTTTTCTTTGAACACGTAATTGGTGTTAGATGTGGTGATACAATACAATTGCATAATATCATTCGGTTAGGCATTCGCTTCGAAGTCACGCAGCTTTCATGGAAGCTCTCCTTCTGGGAAGGGAGGATCAATAGGTGTTACACCACTGTAACTTCCTGTGACATAGAATGAAAATGTCTTGCTATATGTGAGTGAATGAAGGGAGATTTTTCAGTGCGATTGTCCACCACGTTTGTGTGGGTTGGAGCTCAAGGTTTAGAAAAACTAGAAGACGTTTAGTTTGTATCTATTAACATGCAAAGGAAATGAATAGCAATGGTGTACAGTAGTGTGTTCTACATGCTTTTATTTTTTATTTGACATCATCATCAAGAATTTGGTGATAAATGTGTTCTGGCGAAATCCTTTTCTGTAACAATAACTCTTTTTTTTTTTTCAAGCTCTGGGGCAGCTGCTTTTTGTAACCATGACCCCTTTTCACACATTTCTTTTCTGGCCAGCAAGAGGACAAGTAGTTGATTTCATTGTAGGTATAATTAACGCAACCTTCACTAAATGTATGAAAGTATACCTTGTGATCTCTGAGTTTGTGGTGACCTCTTTCTTATACATATTACAAGTCATTTGACACAGAGAGATAATTTATCTACCTCTAACTCCAATATTCATTAATTGAATGATTCATTTAATAATACCTAATGACAAGTAAATGCAACTACTATTCATATCGATACTATATCCTCTGTCTGAATGATTGATTTTGTATGGTAGTGAATAGTTCGTTTTCTTTCATACTTTTAGTAAAAAAAACTTCTGTGTCAGTAATATATTTTGATCCAACCAATTACTTTTTAACTGTTGACTTCTAAAATGGTCTTCTGACATCTTTGATATTGTCTGCAAGCTTGGATAGAACAACAATTTCATTGCGACCTTTTAGATTCAACCCTTTTTTTGCTATCACAAGCCAGCGGGCGGATCAATGGAATTGAGCCAAATGGAGCTTTGGTCTAGTCGCTAATTTTCCGAAAGATTAAAATTGATTTGTGCGGATAGAATTGCGCTCATAATCGTGAATTTCCATCGCGTCTTGTTGTTAGTATGGATTCTTCTCTGTTCCTTTCCATGTTTCAGTTTCCATTTTTGTTTTCTTGTAATCGGACTTTGCAGTGCAATAAAAGTTTCTTCTTCAAAATATCTGATACAGTTACTTGGACTTTTGCATATTGTTCAGTTCACTAAGTATGAAACATACCTTCAGAATTGTCTGGTGGGAATTAATTACTTGCATTTTGAAACTAGTGTATTGGAAACAGCAGTAAACAACAGAATTGAAAGTGAGGAAACGAACAGTATCCAGGTTAAATAGAACATATTTGGGAGCAGAGCTGAAACGGGTAACTGGGTTAAGTTTTAGACCGGATCATCAGTTCTATGTTTAGGACACGACACGACCTAATCCAATGACCCATTTTCGATCCGGTTGCCCGGAGGACGAAGCAGAATTTTTTATTAAATCTTTTGATTAATTAAATTAAATGAATTGCCTTTGAACAGCATTTCTTTCAAGGGTGCCTCGGAACGGAGATATTTTACCCCCAGAGCACGAAACATACCCCGACGAAAAGTTTCTAACAATACGGAAATCGTCTCATATTCTCGAAGAGAACAAAAATACCCCCGGAAGTGCGCAATTAACAAAGAATTTGTGAATTTCACAAAATAATGACAATATTGACTAATTCAAATCACAGGAACAGGAACATGTCTAATGTAGGCAAGGCAGAGTCACCGGATCAAGATTGCGTCCGCTTCTCAATCAAGACTCGATCTTCGGGCGACCAGGCAAAGGAATCAGTCACGTCATTTGAATCAAGATCGGGTCACCGAATTAGTCAGGTCAAGACTGCGTCAGTCGGGCCAAGTTTCAGGCCGAGTCGCCAAAAGTGAACCGGTTTCAGCTCTCTCTCTCTCTCTCTCTCTCTCTCTCTCTCTCTCTCTCTCTCTGGGAGGAAACATAAACGATAGTATTAAGTAAAGATTATATCCTAAGAATGCAGTCAATAGTGTATTTTAGTGGAAATCAAAATACACATATGTAAATAATGTAATATATAAGAAAAGTGATTAATCAGTTTTATTTAATGCTATGTTATGGCGACTCATTTCATAACTTTTCAATGCGGACCCGGCTCAAACCGTCTTTAGTAGTTTTATGGTCAGCCCAGACTATAAGAAATCGCAGCGAAACCATACTGTATAGTCTGGTTCATTCTGTGATATTAGAATTACCACAGACATTTTTATGCTTAATCTTAGTCATATGAACTCAACGGCTGATTCGGATTGGCTAATTTGTCCTACTTGCTACAAAAGTTACAACATAGCAGTGTCGTCCAGAAAGGATGTTTTGGTTGATAGGTTTGCACTATCTTTTGCTCCCCGTAGTAATTGAAAAACTATATAAAATAACTATTAAACTGTTATAACATGTTAAGCTCCTTGCTGTCCCCAAAATGATCTCAATAAAGCATATTACTACGTATGAATCTCCGTAGATCGTACAAGTTACGTTTAAAAAAAATGGGAATTACTTATCAATTAATATTATTCAGGTACCAATGGCCGATTGATTTATTGTACTATCAGGGCCAAAAGTAAGTATCCACCGAGATTTCACACTCAAAAGTATGCATCCCAAATGCAACCAAAGTTTAATGGGTTGCATCAGAGTAGGAGAACGTTAACGTTGTATTTTTAAGTTTATGATAAATTCAGAAAGAGAGAGAGAGAAAGGTGGGGAGAGAAAGAGCACAGTACTGTTTTAATGCTTCATCATAGAAAAAAAGGAATTTGTGCTTTTAATTTCAGATTTAATTAGTGGCGGCGATTTGCAAAAATGTTCGGGGTGGGAACGATTTATCAGCTTGCAACATATTTTCAGGTCCATTGATAGAGTAAATAACAAAACAGGATATTGTAATCCCGTTCACCCCCACTGTCCGTGTCCAAAAATTTTTAACAACCATGAGTTATAGACAGATGGTTAAAATGTCGCTGCAAAAGCCATGGTTAAGCTAGATCAGAGACGCCAAAAGCGTCTTAATTTGTGCAGTAGTTCAGTGTGGTCAAGCTACATTTTTAAAATATAATTTTACATATTGAATTCATTTGTTTTAAAATTCGTTAGATCTATCTGCACCAAAATTAACATCAACATTGTTGGACACAATTGAAACATTCTGGGGTTGTTACAGTTCTGAAGTACCGGAGTTATCAGTATTAGCAACCTCATTTCTATAAAATCCATTTTAAAAAATGCTTTCATCACTTACAAGTAAACCACGAAATCTTACTTGCTAGAGGAGTAGGGTACATCAGGAAACCACCAGAAAGCATGATTAAAAGTGCTTTTGTCCACGCAGTGGCCTAAAGTTTGGTACATAAGAATAAGTGCTTATAGTGTGATCTATGTAGGAAAACGCACGTTTATTTACAAAAAGTTTGAAATAATGGAAAACAAACACATTAATGGATTTCGGATGAATATATTATATTTTTACAGGGCACGTTCGTCATAGTCGCCATCTTGAAGTCGGCCATCTTCTTTTTAAAAAAATAGGAAGAGGGTCATGTAACATATCAATGTAGGCTAGAATTTTACCAGAAATACATAGGTGAAGTCAGTTTTGACTTAAATTTATTTTTGATAGCGACAATGAGATGGTACAATAGTATACATGATTGATTGAAAAGTTCAGAAATACTATTCTATTTTTGAAACAATGCAAGAAATGAAAACCCAATGTGCAAGTAATGAGTACTGTGCAGATGGTTCCCAATACTAATTATTTGTGCATTGGGTTTGCATTTCTTGCATTGTTTCAAAAATAGTAGAGTATTTCTGGACTTGTCAATCAACTAGGTATACTAATGTCACTTTTCGTTATCACTCTCAAAAATAAATTAATGGCAAAACTGACTTTACGAATGTACGTCTGGTAAATTTATAGCCCAGATCGATATGTTACATGACCCTCTTCCTATTTTAAAAAATCGAGCAAGATTGAAGAAGGCCGACTTCAAGATTGCGGCCATGACGAGCGTGTCCTGTTAAAGATAGCGCTTTCACCCAATATCTATTAATGTGTGTTTGTTTTCCATTATTTCAAACATTTTATAAATAAACGTGTGTTTTCCTGCATAAATTACATATAAATGCTTATTCTTACGAAATAAATGTTTCACCACTGCGCCTGTCTTTATGGACAAAAGAACTTTTAATCATGCTTTCTGGTGGTCTCTTGATGTACCCTACTCCTCTACGAAGTTTGGTCGAAAAAGCGCTTTGAAGCATTGATAGGTTTACTTGTTACGACGTACAGTAGCGTAGATAGGAATTTCCCAAGGGAGGGGATATCTAGAAAATCACATCCTTGGCAACAATGCAACCCAACACAACAAATGTCTTTAAAATAATATATTTCGGGGCTTTTTTCTATAATTTTAGAACAGCACAATTATTGTGCGGAAAAGTATTAAATACATGAATCATATCCGCATAGTTCGCTTAGTTCAGTAATGATTCTAATACAAATTTAGTCATATTTCAAGGCGATTTTGTCAAGGCGAAGAGTTTATCGACCAATATAAGAATTTATATTTACTGATGCTTATACGCTCACTTTGATGACAGTTTTATTTTGTAAAACTACCAGTCCGTTCAGCCACATTTGAAAATCAAAGATATACGCATTTATTTATTACAGAGTATAAAATATAATCTTTGGCGTAGATATAGGTCAAGTTGTACAAAATCTGAAGCACTTGTTAAAAGTTTGGAAATCTCAAATGCTTCCATTGCACTTTTATTAGTTTCGCTTTCGAAAGTTGCAATAAGTGTAGAATATTTTGTATACAAAGAAAATTTAAACTTATACTAGCCTAGCTGTGAGAGTTTTGTTTTCGTGTTCAGTTTCTTCATTTTAAAGCGTTAAATAACACTTTTGTAATATACTACCATTTCTGATAGCTGATTTATGTAGCTACTGTATTAGATTATACTGTACTATATTAGGAAGTTGATTTATGTAGCTACTGTATTAGATATTCTAGACCGATACTATTCTTCCATACAGCTCAGTGACGTATCCAACCAGAGAGTTTAGAGGGTGAGGACCTCTCCGAAATTATGGTTTATTTGTACACTTCGTGTTTTAAATTACATCGAGAAACTTCTTGAGTGATTCCTCACATCAAAACAGAACGAAAATTCCTCTGTCAGATTTTTAAAATGTGCATAGTTTCGGAGCTACAGGGTGCCGAAAGCGTGGGAAAATGAACCTTAGATTTTCATATTTATAACTCCAAGAACAGTAGAGCTGATACATCGTGGTACCCTCAAAGACTTGAAACCTACTCTATTTGAAAATGCGGATTTCAAAATTCCGCAATGGGCGCGCAAGATTTCTGAAGTAGAGGTAGGTCGAGATGAGCATGAATTTAGACTTCCCGTGTAAGTAAAGATGGCACACGTCATCTCCTGCATCCAATCGGGCAATGGTATATTCAAATTATTTGATTACAAATAAATAAATTATTGTTTCCTGATAAAAACCGTCTCATTCATGCACATTTTGACCCATCTGTACTTTAGAAAATTTCTGAGAATCCCCTAGTTCCTTTGGGGAATCCTTTGCGCGCCCATTGTGGATTTTTGAAATATGTATTTTGGAATAGTGCAGATTTAAAGTCTTTGACGGAACCATGCCACATCAGCCCTACTTTTCGTGATGTTAGATATATCAAGCTCTGAAGTTCATTTCCCCATGCTTTCGGGACCCTGTAGCTTCGAATATATACACATTTCGAAAATTTGTCTGAGGAACTTTCGTCTTGTTTTGGTATGTGGAATCAACTCCAGAAATTGTCGGTGCAATTTTAAAAGATGTTGTATTTGTTATCGAATTTCATATCCAGATCCTCTTTGAACCTTCCCCAAATCCGTGAAAACCATAAGAAAAATTCGGGATACATGCGTGAAAGAGTAAGTATAATACTGTAATTAGAGCTCATTTTCTGTATTTTTGTAAATATTTTCATAGATTCCTCCAAACTCAAATATACTGCGATTTGCTTTGCTTTCCTTCAGACAATTTGCTTTAGATCTTTCAAACTTTCTAATATTATCTTTGGCATTATTCACAGCTTCAACAAGTGAAGGTTTTCCTTTTTTAAAAATGTGTACAACGAAATACTAGTACAACGAAATACTAATTTAATGGAATAAAGATAGCAAATAAATTATAAATGTATTACATTCATTACATGCCTTCAATGTGACCTTGGGAGATTGTTTAATAAAGAAATTTGAATAATTGCTTCGAACACAAATTAGGTTAATTCTTTAAAATTATGGATTGTGTTTATTCTTTTATATCAGTCTTCTCATACTTAAATTGTTCTATGTTCGAGGCGAAACATTTTCACTCTCCATAATCCCACAAAAATGCGTTTTCCGTAAGCGGACATAAAATATAAGTGTTCCGATTGATCTTATATAATTCAATGTCAGTCGAATATGAATGATCTTAAATACTCCCACATTGATTGAATGTGTTGCACAATATACATAAATCACAGCAGGGTACTACTACGGTATGTCTTGAATATTTTTATATTTCGTAGCAAACTGCTACCTCCATCATTTTCTTAATAAAATAAGATCTAGTAATTAACACCAAATTTATCTGATTTGATAAATTGTTTACGCTAAATCCCGATATTGTTTCTTCATAACTTTCCTAACGAACACCACGTTAGGGGAAGATCTGCCAGATTGTTACTGAGTCAGTTGTTAATAAACTGCTTTTTAAGAAATCACATACTCATCGTTGACGTAATTAATAACAAATCTTTCCTACGTAGGTGATATTAAGAATTTCATTCGCTAATGCAGAAAGACATTCAGCTGCATTGAGTTAGTCAAAAAAAATCCTTAATTGAAACTTGATCGCTAATGTCAATAATTGATTTTCTCAACTCTTCTTCCCTTATAGCCGACCGAGGTAGTCGTATGGTCTCAGGCGTTAGGCCAGCGTCTCCAAAGTTGCGGGTGCGAATGCTACCTAGGACATGGATGTTTGTGAAATTTAACAAGGGTTGACCTCGTATAATCGTGATGGGCCGAAGTGAAAAGTGACTAATTGTCCATATAAAATAACATTTTCAAAAATTTATCTTCTCCGTAATGATTTGAAAGGTCACATTAGATCTTAGACAATATATGTAATTTTAATTTATAATTCATATCTAATGTAACGAGGACGTCTGTTAAAGTTATTTCTTCTCTACGTGGAAAATAACTGCTTCACCCAAAGATTTTGAATGTTTATATTCAAAATTTTCTTCGTTTTACCCTCGTTGGGACTATCATACAGAAATTACTACATTCTTCATTACTGTCTAGAAATCTTTTTTTTTTTTTACTGGCGCTATCGATATGATTGTAGAAGCATTTCTATTTTACTGCCTGTCTTAAAGGTTATTTACCACATCTACTTAAATGTGAATCTACAACGCAGAATGTACAATACGCCCCTTATCTGTTTATGAATAAACTTACAACTATATCGGAACGGACGTAAGCTACATTACTGTTACCACCCTTACAATTAATTTTATATTTTAACTAACAATTATATGTTTCGAAAAATAGCTTATTTTTTTCTTTTAGAAATACTCTTCTTTCAAGTTCATAAAGGTAGAGTCAAGGGGGGGGGATATATCCCCCATATCCCCCCCTTACCTACGCCACTGACGACTTGGCATAAACATTATTCAGACAAAAATTCTCATGAATGACGGGCCTGCATCCAGTATAAAGTAGGAACCTACCGATTAACAGAGCAACCATCTTAAAAATCATACTGATATTGATGTGTTTTCTAAAACACTCGCACACGTATGCATAGATAGATAAGTAAAGTTTTAAAATTGAAAGTGGTTTCTATTTTGCTAACTTCACAGTAATATTGAATTACACATTTACTCTAAGGCATATTCCGAGCAAAAGAAACAGTTTCATCAAAGAGAACATCTGCAAATGAACTGTCATTTTACTTGGTTTTAGTGGAGTCTCTTGTGCTCTCGCTCGAAACACACACATCAATTTTCATACACACAAACGTCAACTCTTTACCACGTACAATTTGTCACACACATTATTATCAGTAAACAGTTTCCTCTCGGGGGAAGTTAGTGGTTGAATGTGCTCATGGAGTTTGTAAATGATCACCTACTGAAAAATTTCGGTTTCGGTAATTTAGTTTCATCTTAATAAAGTTCTAGATTTTTCTGGTTTTTACAAGCTTTTCTTTAATTCACAATGTTTCAACCATGTTCTCAAATCTTGCAACCTTAATTTAACTTATTTCCTAACGTCATATAATCATGAAATCTTGTCGGGTGGCAATATAATATTCCATTGTTAGTTTCATATATTTCTATGCATTTATATGTTTTAAAGCATGTTTTTAATTAAAGTAAGATTATTTTTATCCTAAGATGAATACTAGCCCGTAACGATGTTGCGTTTGACTGCTTGAAGAACACTTTAGGAGTTTGGTGACAAAATATCATCTTACAGTATATAGGGTAAGAAAAATGTATCCAAACACCGGAATAACGCGAAAAAAAAATAACGAAAAGTTTTTAAAAATGGTTATCTTTAAAAATGAAAGTAAAGGAATTTGTAATAAAAAGTAAAAAGAAAATTAGTTTTGAAAAATTCTATTTATGCATGACTGAAAAAGTTTATCTTAGAATATGTCAAAAACGTGCATATCCTAAGAAACGCGATAGCGTACATCATCCTAAAAAGGAAGATGTTGCAACAATGTCCTGTTAATGAAATCTGAACTGAATATAACAACAATTAGGCTTTGTATTCGAATTACTAAAACTGATAACTTCGCTTACAATCTAAGGTCAAAAATAAATATAGTGACTGACAATACTTACAAAACGTACGGTGGTATTTGGGCTCCTGTGCGATTTGCTTGCCAAGTTTGATTTCTTTGCACAGACTTCACGTGTTTCGTATACAGAAAAAGAAAAATATGGGTGCCAATGTTTTCGCCTTCGTTTTCATGTATATTTTTCAATATGGCGGACTGGTACGGTTGTATTTGTTATAAAGTTGGTCTCCTGTGCGATTTGCTTCCCAAGTTTGATCTTTTCACAGACTTCACATGTTTCGTACACAAAAACATGGGTGGCAATTTTTCCACCTTCGTTTTCATGTATATTTTTCAATATGGCGGACTACTACGTTTGTATTTGTTGGAAATTTGGATTCCTGTGCGATTTGCTTGCCAAGTTTGATTTTTTTGCACAAACTTCACGTGTTTCGTATACAGAAAAAGAAAAATATGGGTTCCAATTTGTTCACCTTCGTTTACGTTTGTATTTGTTGGAAATTTGGATTCCTGTGCGATTTGCTTGCCAAGTTTGATTTTTTTGCACAAACTTCACGTGTTTCGTATACAGAAAAAGAAAAATATGGGTGCCAATTTGTCCACCTTCGTTTACGTTTGTATTTGTTGGAAATTTGGATTCCTGTGCGATTTGCTTGCCAAGTTTGATTTTTTGCACAAACTTCACGTGTTTCGTATACAGAAAAAGAAAAATATGGGTGCCAATTTGTCCACCTTCGTTTACGTTTGTATTTGTTGGAAATTTGGATTCCTGTGCGATTTGCTTGCCAAGTTTGATTTTTCACAGACTTCATGCGTTTCGTATACAGAATAAGAAAGACATGGGTGCCAATTTTTCCGCTTTCTTTTCATGTATTCTTTCAATAGGGTTGACTGGTACGATTGTATTTGTTGAAAATTTGGATTCCTGTGCGATTTGCTTGCCATATTGAAAAAATACGTGAAAACGAAAGCGCAAAATTTCGCACCCAACGTTTTCTGATTCTGCACACCATATAGCTGAAGAATGTGCAAAAAAATCAAACTTGGCAATCAAATAGCACGGAATGACAAATTCCACCGTGCGAACAGTTTCGATACTCCATCAGAGTCTTTATGAAACTAAACTTCAGCTCCGCTTAGCCTGTCTCTATATTTATTTTTGGCCTTAGCTTGTTAGGGAAGTTATCTGTTTTAAATTCTGAACTGGATTTATTTCAGAAAGAGGCGAGGTCATGTTTTCTACTTTGCGTATAAGTTTTGTACTCAGCAGATAATTGCAGTACTTTTAATATGCCATAAACCGTGGAAACATCTTCGATACAGAAAGAAAATGTTGGAAAAATGTTTGGGATAAAAAAAATATTGCAAATCAAATACAATGAATGACGTTCCATGCTCCAGCGAAAGTTCCCAAATACAATCAGCTACTTTTCTTCTTTAGTATGATTCACGCCGTTATTCCGAAGACACAATTGTTCCTAATATGATTTGAATAAATTCTGTATACAAAGTTAACAAAATAATGACTAAATTTAATTTTAAATACCTCGTAAAATTTCTAACTCTGTCATATATTTCATTTCTTTAAGAACAAACTAAGTTAAAATAAACAAACCATTTAATACATTTTGACGTACTAAGAAATTTACTTAAAGTCTTCTTTTTTTTCTAGTATTTTGTGACACCAAATGCTGAAGTTATAGGTGCACATTCTTTGTTCGTGATTATGTCTAGTAACTTATTATTTTCAAATTCGCAGGAGAGAAATAAATTGCACGTCTCTAGAACAGAACATTTTGAGCATTTAAAAGGACCGGCTCATTCTAAATTTGAAAATTAATTTGTGGTAGTCAGATTCAGGAAGGATACAATATGAAAATTTTCGTAGAAAGTTCGAGTGAATCTCGTATATATAAGCAGAACTGAAACCGGGTCATTTTTGTGACCTGGTCCGAAAGTTGACCCAGCCTTGACGTGTTCGACTCGGTAACCCAATGTTCCCCCAAATGAGCAGACCAATTTTGTGATCAGACTAGCTTATGATCGAATTTTAACCAAACGGCCCCAGTGGCCTAATCATGACGCTATTACCCTGTCTTGTCTCAACCTGGTCTTGTTCTTGTGGCCTGAATTAACCAACATTATAATTTGTGAGAGTCACAAATTCTTTCAGAATATCCTTTCCGACGGAGAGTTATTTGCATATCTCTGGGGAGGGGGGGGGGTCCGGTATAAGACTTTTTCATACGTTTTTACTGTTGTTAGAAACTTCTCAGGGGCTATACCATTAGTTCTCGGTCACCGCTGAGAAAGAACTGTGCAATCGCCGAAAGACAACTAACTGCTCTGCCCTGTCGCTAATCAAATCGTGTCACCAGATGATGGTCGGGTTTCAAGCAAGGGCCCGATCCAAAACTTGACCCGATTGTTCCGGTGGTCTATTTAAGGTCTGTATATAACACAAACAACATGTGACACAAAATATGAAAGGTTTGTGTGTCATAGTTTGTATTATAGCTAAAAGATACAGGATCCTACGATCAGGAGTCAAACCAAAGTGTTTTCGTAACTATGCGACAATACTTCCTTGAATTCTTCCTCTAAACCACATAATATGTGTATGACATTTCAGCATTAGATTTTATATGTAAGCATTTCGATTACAAAGTCATATCAATATTTATAACACATTTATAACCAAGTTTCTACATTGCTTTCATGAATACTTTACGGCATAACCAATGTAAACATTGAGGAGGAACAGTTTGGATTTCGAACGGGAAAAGGAACAAGGAACTCTCTTAGTTTGCTAAGAACAATAAGATAAAGATATACAGAAAAATGTAAAAACAAGCATTCGTAGCATTTGTCGATTTTGAAAAGGTATTCGATCGCCTGAGCTCGCAAATTCTAATGGAAGTATTGAAGAAGTCTGGTATGAAAGGGAAATTGTGAAGAAGTTTGAGGAATTTACGTTTAAATCAGATCAAATAAGGATGAAAGTAGAGCGAATCGTGGAAGTACGGGCTATAACAGTTGTTAAAGCTCATTCTTTCCCAAGTAAATTTTTATGTGCTCCTAAAAACCAATAATATCATAGCTGTTTGAAAGTCTATAAAATTCTCAGCACAACTACTGTCCCTGTTCGGGCGCCATTCTTGTAAAGAAAATAAAAATAAATAAAACAATAGGTTTAATAGTAGTAGTTGTTAAAATGTAATGTATATATTTAATATTGTTGTTTGGGAGATAGAATTATAAAATTGACGGGTTGATAGTTAGGGTAGAGCTATTAGCTTTTTATTATATATTCATTTTCTTTTTTATACAAAAAGATATATTATAAATATTTCAACATCAAAACAGATAATAAACTAATTTGTGCTGACACTTGGATGAACTTTTAGGAATTCATGAAATGAAAAATCATGATTTTATCTGTACAAGAAACTATTTATTTAGATTAAATATATTTTTTAAAATACGAATATATAATATAGAATAATTTTAATGAAAAATTTATACATGCGGTCTTTTGTAGCTTTTTTATCCATTTTCCTCCGTGAAACTTTTACATTTATACCTTTGACACTTAAGATCTTATAATTGTTGATTGGAATACAAAATATTAAATCGTTTGTTTCTTTGATACGTGGGATGAAATACAAAAATATAAAGTTTCATGTTTCACTTGTTAGTGGGAGAGAATTCAATTATTATATTACATAGTTTTTTTAGTAAGAGGCTGAAGGTCTGGTAATTAAATAATAAAACCAAACGTAGGCGAATTATTGTACTGGAGGTCGGACTGAAAACTTATCGTTACTTCTAAATATCATCGTATTAATTAATTAATTTACTGAAAGCATTTCAGTTTCTTTTACTGCATAGTTGCTACTTATTTATAATCAAATTTCTTGTTCTAAAGTTACATTGGGAAAATTTCAATACTATCAAATTTCGGCATGATGCCATTTTCTATTTTCTGTAAGGAAAATATTTAGTGGGATACTTATCTATTTGGTTACGATTAATCGGTTTTAGTAAATTAACACTAATTAACATTTATAAAAAATTTAAAGGAACTTTTTAAAACGTGAATATGAAAATTAGGGCGTTTAGCAATTTTTTAAAATTATTATAACTAAAATTTATGTTAAATTAATTAGCGGTTTTGGACTTGCGGCTACTAACATACCGGTTTTATTTCAGTAATCTTCTATATAAACTAGTTGCGATTCTCTTAGCCCTTAAAATTATTTTTTTATCTACTAGTACTCCCACTGAGATACTTCATCCCTATTTTTCCTCGGCTTCATGCACAAATATCCCATAATAATATTTCCAGGTAAGTTAGAAAAGAAAAAGAAACTATTTTTTAATTTCCGTCATGCTCAGGCATATTCTGATACCTCCAAGAGCCCTCTACGTAGATATAACCAGTATTCCAAAATTGACATGTAATTTTTACACCTTTAATCCATCTTTTTCTTCCAGAGTTGAAGATACCATAACCCACTACTTTCTCATTATTCTCCCCGAGATTGAGAAGCCAATTAAATACTTATTAATATCTATCCCACTACATTCTTCTCAATCTCCCCGAGATTGAGAAGCCAACCAACTACTTTATTAAGGCCTTAAATTTCTCTTATCAATATTCAAGCCCAGAAAACTTTGAAAAAATAAAGTTTCCTTAAAGGTAAAAGATAAAATAATACTACAAAAGAGAAGCACATTTTCCAAATTAATTAAGAATTAAAATTAATTCATTTTCTTCCTTCATAAACTAAATTATCTTAACTAACTCAGTACATATAAAATTTCCAAGAAGTCATGAACGAAGATATTTTCTAATACTTAAAAAATGAATGTATATCTTGAAATATTTGATATCAAATTAATCACAAAAATATAAGTTACTTACTTCGGAATTTCATACGAATCTCCCCTCATTACTGGGGAAGAAAAAAGAAGACTCTGCGTTCTATATTTTGCGGCAGATATCAGTACTTTTATGAAAAAAAAAAGAAATTAAGACTTTTCTGAACCTCATCCGAGGCCGACACACGCGCGACACCCTACCGGCTGACTATATTGCTTTCTGGAGACTGTCTGTGTGTGTCCTCGCAACCGCCACATAAAGATGCTGTTCTGAACCAAAAATATTATCTCTTGATTGGTTCGTTTGAGCCGAGAGAACAGAAGCTTTCTGCTTTTCGCTCTAATTTTAAGTTAGCGAGCTTCAGCCTCTCACTTCACATCGTCTCCAATATATCGCAGATTTTTCTTAGCTTTAATTTTTTAGAGCTCTTTATACTACAAAAACAAAAAAATAATTTAACAGATATGTTCTCTGATTTATCTCAATGATTTTTTTTTTCTTTTAAGACATCAAAATATCGGAAATATAAAAACTCATTATTAGAATGCAATCGAGCTAATAATCCGAATGTAATTATCGTAACATAAACTCTGTAAGTAATGTACAGAAACATTTCTGGAACATAACAACGTACATCGAGAGAGAGAGAGAGAGAGAGAGAGGATTCATCGTGAAGGAAGTTTCGACGGTATAAAATCAATCGTGTATTTCCAAAACGTTGTAAGTGCCAAAAACAAAATGTTACAGAAGAAAGGAAAAACACATGTCTATGGAATGAAAAAATGTATTTATAACCCAAGACAAGAGTTCGTGTTTCCACCACTAGGGTCAACGGTAGATAGACGATGTGCTGTGCCATTGTGAAACATGATGTTTCCATTTTTTTTTTTTTTTGTATAAAATACACTTTCCAAAGAATGGCATTTACAACGTTTTGGAAATGCACAATTCAAATATTAAATGCATTAGATTAAAAGGTGACATGGTTCTTTTTGAAGGTAATGAAATATCACTCAAGAAGATGATAAAGATAGCTGTGAGGAAGATGAAATGATGATAAATTAAAAGAAACGAAATGTACGATAATCGAAACAAACAGAACCACACCAAATATCGAAAGTGGAAGACTAAATATAGAACATGCGCAAAGAAAATAAAGTCGAGAATAGGAATGAACAAACGCGAGATGAACAAACGTAAGAAGAATCTTTTCTGTGATTGGTGAATTGAAACCATGGCAGTATGTAGAAGGATCAATCGTACGCTAAAGCAAAAAAGGAAGTAAAATAGGGATGAACGGAGAGGGTTTAGCCTGTCTTCAAAGACCTGCTGCTTTCGGAAGAACACTATATTGATGATGATTTCAACATTGATTAAACATTCACCCCTGAAATTGCTCTAATTTCAGAACGAAAATTCCTTTGGATATTATCAACAGCTGCAAGAAGATTACGTTTCGAGGGAACTTGCATTAGTAATGAGCAAACTTCATCACAGTGTTTTACGACGTCAAAAGTCTCGTTACTTTATTGTCAGACTTCATAGTACACATTACGAAGTTCATGACTGTAAGACTTAGGTCAGACAAAAGCATTGTAATTCCAGACGTTTTGTGCTTATAAATAATTTAATAAAACACTTTCCAGTTGGTTAAACGGGATACTATTTTTCTGTTCGTTCTGATGAATACTCATGTCATTTCCGAATGCACACCTGCACGTTCGATGAATAATTAAAAAAAAAGAAGAAGATGGTATAAGAGAAACTGAAATCCATTCTGGTTTTGATATAAGCAAGTGAGTGCTGTATTTGGTGAAGAGAGAAGAAATTCGGGAAAGAAAAAATTCCCTCAGCTGTTATTTTTCCCATCTTCTGTCATCACATCATATAACAACAACCAATCACGTATCTGCTACATTCACGTCTCTCATCCGAAAAGCGTTTCGTTGCGTTTGCTGGAAAGCATACGGATGAGAGTCTTCTCCCAAATGGCGTGATTGACGGAGTGTTAGGGGGGTACTCCAGTTGCGTGCGTGGGAAAACAACTAGGAAACATTTTCTCATATGTCTTCTTCTTTCTGTATGATACAACACATAGAAAGGCAAGCACTTTGTACTGGGATGTTGGTGCAAGTTCAAGTTCCGATCCATCCTTACGGAGCTTCCTCAAGGGTTTGTTCTCATTCCTACTATAGGCGAATACCTAGAAATATCTGAACTGAAAATCATCCAGGATCCCATGGAAAAAATAATATAAATATATTGCATACTAATTATTATGAAACTCAATTGACAACCAGATACTATTGTATCAAAATTGCATACGTACAAAAGAAATATGACAATATGTGTTACTAGCTGACTGGCCCGCCCGTTGGTGTGGAGTGAATAAAATATGTTTGCAACAGCCATGCCCCCCTCCCCGGTGACTGCGCCCTATGGGGGAAGTTTGTCCCATTTATTGTAACCTAGTCGTGATGGTACACCTTCATACCAAATGTCTTTTCTCTAACTCGAACAGTGTGCAAAATGGTTTATGGCGGCCATTTTGAATCCAAAATGGCGATTTTTTTTAAATCGTCGTAATATTTTCTTAAAGTATTCTTGATAATACACCTTTAAGCCAAATTTCGTATCTCTAGCTCAAATGATGTGGGAAATGTTTTTTGGGCTACCATTGTGATTCCAAGTTGGCGACTGATATGATAACTTCCTACATTGGTCCAATATCTGATCATGTGCGAAAAATAATTCTAACCGGTCAGTTCGTCTTGGCGTGATAATAACACAAACACAGCCACTTTCATTTTTTTATATAGAGAGATGTGTTATAAAACAAAATTCAAACATCAGTTTTTTGAGTATCTGAAAAGTGTCAAAGAATGGAAATTTGATACTTTGTAATCTAGAAGAAGATTACATTATACGATTTACAAATTTAAAAATGAGAAAGCATAGTGAATTTTTTAATGCATAATATTTTCATAAAAGTACCCAGTGAATGAAAAAGGCAAGATAACGACTAGGGCCTGCATCCTTACGTTTTAACCTATTGTATTCCTTACGCCCTTAGAACAGTACTTCAGAAATTGGCATATAGTACCGATGTTGTTATGAAAACAAGTACAGTACAAGAATTATGCGTCTCGTCGTGTTCTGGAAATACTTGAACGGCAAATTTTGGAAGTACATGAATTTCTCTTTCCTTATCGACAGTACAAATACAAATCTGAACTATAGTTTCCCCATGAGAAAAATTCGTCGGGCCGCCGGTGGCCCACCAACCATGTTGACGGGCCACCGGAGACCCGAAGAATTTTCCTCATGGGGTATTACTTCGTTTCAAATCGTACTGCTGAACCTATACTGTACTTCTGAGTGAAGTCACGAGCGCGCAACGACTTCGGTTTTACTTCGACTATCTTCGGACTTTAAGAGAGGAGACAGTCAATAGTGCTGTTAACATTCTATTCCACCTGTAAATTCTCTATTTGGCAGAACCGTCTTTACACATAAAATTCATTTTATCTTTATCTTTTTCCAATCCCTGTGCTGTTAATTTGCAGGATTAAATGAGTCGTTTCAGTTTCGGAACAAATAACATGCGCGAGGACGCTATCTTGTACACGTGACCTCTCTGGTTTGTTACGTAGCACGTGCAATGTAAATGCGACAACGAAACCACCGTTTGCAAGATCGTCGGTTTCGTGCAGTGGTAAGGCATTTGGCTTTCTCAATAAAAATCCCGGGTTCGAATCTCCGCGGGGGCAAGACATTTTTTTCTTTTAAAATGCGGGGACAAGACGTTTTTCTTCCTTTTTTCTTTCAAAATATATTTTTATATGTTCATATTCATTGTTAACAATCGCATACCAAAGGTGGGGGTCCGAGTCGGACCCCAGCTTGTTTTTTGTTAATAATTTCTGTACCTTTCAGAATTATGATTTGAAATTTTTTGACTTTTATAATGCGTCTTTCCCGGAAATAGCGCAATAAAAATTTCTTCCCCTGTCAACAAATAAGAGTACATTTTTTTAACCTACTTTTTTTTCTGTAGTACAAATTTTCGCTTTGCCGTAAACTTTAAGTTCTTTTATTATTATTATTATTATTCAGATTTCCACTAGATGGCAGACGGTAGATGGCCTTTGGTACACTCTACTGTACAGCAACTTATGAAATTTGTCAAAATTGTAACACATCTAAGAAAATTATTCAAGGAAATTTGCACTCAATAATATTTGTTATTTTGCTTTAGATTTGCGCGGCTTTTCATCTAATAAGTGCATCTGCTCCAAACTCACAGCGATAAAATGTATTATTGTGATTAGAAATTATACGAGGTGCTGTCTGTAGTTTGTTGCGTTTTGAAATTCACAAATTTTGTTACTTTTCTTTATTTTAAGGCTACTAACAATATCAAGAGTTTTGAGGTCCGGGATAGCCCCTTCCCTCCTCCTTGGTGTTTCTTCGTACAAATTCGGAACTGGTATGCGATTATTAATATTTCTAGGTTCGCTCGGGAACAAATCGAAGCTTTTTCTTAGCATACTTATTTACAAAAATAGAGCATATTTATTTGGGGTTGCACACCCCTCCTCCCCGCCCCTCTCCTTTGATGTTTTTCGGTCCAAATTTGGAATTGGTAAGCGACTGTTAATATTTTCTAGGTTGGTTCGGGAAAAAATTGAAGCTTTCTCTTAGAATAATTCTTGATACAATGCAAAAATTGAGCATATTCCTTTGAGAGGGCATGCACTCCTCACGGCTACTGTCTGGGTACGCCACTGAAAGGAAACTTAAAATACGTATTTCGACCCTATGTCCTTTTAGGATATTCAGCTACACATATCCCATCAGATAAATTACTTGTTACGACTAATTACAATAATCACCCACGTGGGTTCCAGGCTCCCCCCCCCCCGCCATGGTATTTATTAGTGCCAATTTAAGATTAGTATGCGACTGTCAATTGTTGGCCAGATGGCTCAAATAAATGAGCAGTACCAATTTTAGGCAGTAGCTGTACCACTGAAAATTTATGAGTACAAAGTACCAGTTTTGTACCCCAAATTCTGCGGTACTGTTTTTACAGTGTACTTGCGAACATCACTATTGTACAATGTAACATGTATTTGCGTTTCAATCATTTCTTAATCAAATGTTAAACTGAACATTTCTGAAAAAAGAGCACACATTACTTCATGAAATTCTGCCGTTCATAGCAAAAACTTGAATGAATGTGCATTTGTTTTCATCTTGCTTTCACTCTTCGCTGTTTACTAGTTTTCGTTCAGCTTGAGCCAAAGTTGCTTAAAGGACTAAAATCCAATTCAATTCAATTCTTTTTTTTTCGTTCGACGTGTAGAAGTCTTGCAGAGTTAATAGTGATAGTCACGTACCGCGAAGCTGGTAACTCCGTGGCGTAGTACATTGCGTTAGCAAAGTAGAACCATGCATTTTAACACAGCTTAACAATGAATGTCGAATTAAAAAGAAATCTAATTGTTGCTGTAATCCAATCCAACAAATAACGAATTAAGAGCTAATGTAAAAAAGGCACCGCAGTTCATTTGAATTGAAATTTAATTTTTAATACTTTTAGACAACTTTGGCTCAGAGTGACAGAGCAGTTCATCTTTATTATGAAAAGGAGGTTATTTGTGTGTGCTGTTCCAAGTTTTTGTTTTGTATGGTAATGTTTAACTGAATTTCATTGAGAAAATAGGAACTTTAAATATTGATTTATCTTTTCAAAATCTTGCTACTTATTTCATTTTAAGGTGAAACGCTACCCAATAGTTGACATGGGACAACATAGAGCGTTTTTATACATACAAACTAAAAAGATAGAAATGCCACTGATATATAGCCTAATATTCCACAGTAATAACACCCGATATCTCTGCTACAACTTAAGCTAACATATTGTTAATGTTATGGTCATCAAGAGTCTAAAAAATATTAAATGTCATTGCATATTACAGTTCGAAATTCATCATTGAAAATGACATGAGAGGTACCATTCTGACTGTGAGTGTACTTTCTTTGTGTATGCGCCCGTTACTAGACTGGCCCAAATAAATAAAAAATAAACTTTACCAAAGTGTATGCGCCTAACTTCAGGATAATTTGGCATAGTTTACAGACCCTAGTGGAGCTTTTTATATACCTAATATTTGATGGCCTTTATTAATAGTTAATTGTGCTATTCCATTACATTTGTACATATTATCTTAAATATGGAAGGTCGTGCTCTTTTGCCAAACGTAACGGTTAGCTTTACAAAGTAGGTAGCAATAGTAAGTGTGTAGTCCATTTCCAAAACCGCCCTTGTTCAAGCGCAATTATTGTTAGAAAATCAACAAAAACGCTTGTAATACATGTCTTAATTTTCTAATATAGGGAAAATTTGCAGCCATGAGTATCTTAGAAATAGGGGTAAAGGTTTTAGTTTACCAAAATTTTCCATTTTTCCACAAAGGAATTGGGAAAAATACAGGTATTGGACAAACAGCCTACAGAGACTCGATTATATTCAGATCTGGGGACTGTGCGGGCCAGGGAAGATGTACCTCGGCAGCATGCTCGTGAAACCACTCTTCAGTAGGACGAGTGGTGTGCATGAGCGTATTATCATCCTGAAATATGGCATTTCCATCTGGAAATGAAGTTTGCACCATTGGGTGGACCTGGTTACCCAAGAGTTCTCTACATAGCCTACTGCTGCTGTAACCGAACAGTGTAATGTAACAAGTGGGACTGCCGAATGCCATGATATAGCGCCTCAGATCATAATGGTGCTGTCACGATGTTTGACAGTCGGGCGAAGACAGTCCACATCGTATGTTTCAGAGGGTGTTCGCCAGACAAACACGCGTCCAATTGTGAGGAAGAGGTTAAATGGTGACTCGTCCGACCACACGACACGTTGCCACTCCTCCAACGTCCAGTTTTTGTGAGCATTGCACCATGCACGTCGTCTTTGAGCATTCTTGTCTCTTACTAGTGGCTCGGGAATACCAACACGCCCATGCATACCCATTTTATGCAGTGCCGCCTACTGTTTTGGATGACACTGAGATATTTAGGCACATTAAGTCAATTTCTCGGCCGTCGTTTTCTTATGCGACTTCAGAATTCGCTTCAATGCCTGGCGGTCCCTATCCTGAAGCTTTGTCATTTGACCACAATTGTGCTTCACCGTCCATGTTTTACCGTGCACTGTGTATGCGGTCATAACTTTCGAGACCGTCTCTGGTGTTACACCGCATAACGTTGCTGTTTTGCTCACACACGCTTAAACTAGACGTGCAGCAACAATTAGATCTCTTTGAAATTCCGTGAAATGGGACATACTCGTACTAGTCACTCATCAGTCATCACAACTGCACAACATGCACAACCACACTGCCTCACTCTACTATTAGTACACTACCCGATCCTTCCTGCTACAAACAAGAGACGATTGATTTACGCAGTGCTCAGTGTTACCAAGCACAGTTACAATATGTCCCACTTTTGACAAGTTTTTGCATTATTTTGTCAATGTTTGTAAAATATATTTAAAAAATTACTGTAAATTTTGATTTCTGTCCTATACTTTCTTACGATAAATGATTGTTACATAGGTTTTGGAATAATAAAATCGTACAAATGTGTTAGAAAATAATCAAATGAACTCAATAATGCCGGTACCTCAAGTTTTTATTTTTTTATTTTTGTGGACACGAGCGCTTTTGGAAATGGACTACACAAGTATTCGTAGCAAACACAAGAGAGTGTTTTTAGTTTCTGCAGTGCATATAGATGTGGTCGGGCGGAAGAAAACATACAGAGGAATGGAAATTTGCTACAAAACTTATGTATTTATTAGCTCCCAGTTCTATGGAACGTAATAATTAGTGTGTGTGAGGTGGCAATTAACACTTTATGAAAATGTTATTTTTGACTCATGAAACTCTTGCGAAATTTGCATATTTTGTTTGCTTCCACGAATTCTGAGTACTACTCACGAAATTTTATCATTTTTATTGATTCATTCACGAAAATAGTGCCTAAACAATCGGATAAAATAAAATTTGTCTTCAGAAACTGCCGTAGCACAGAGAATGTACACTTTATCTTCCATTAATGGCAGCAATTTTGCTAATATGGTTTGCCATCTAGTGAGGAAATACGAACTACATTATCACAATGTCATTAATTGTGTGCGTTTGACGGTATTCACGGTGAAAACCTTTATGAAAATAAGTCGAACACGTTAGACAGCACACCACCGTAAAACTCGCTATCGGAAAGAACAAGGCATAGTTTCAAATACAGCCTGTGAGATATTATTTCAAACTTTTCCTGCGTGCTGTCCAACAATCGAACAAATCTGACCATGATAACTTTGGAACTGTGTTCATCATATGCCTATGAAAATTGAGCGGGATGATTAACAAAGAAATTCCTTCATAGCTGTACATGTTTATTAAAATTTTGATACCTGTTTTTGCAAATGTGTTAAGAAGTATGTAAAAGAAAAGCACTTTTCTTGTTCTTTTCGCAGCATGTATTAGTGAAAGGTTTATGTCTATAATTTTTAATTCTTATTCAATATAATTATTTATTTTTAGCTATTCAAGAAATGTATCCTTGTACTTACGAAATTTTATCTTGTACTCACGATTCTTGAACATTTTACTCACGAAGTTCAAACAGCTTTATTCACAAAATTCTACTGTCTCTGTTCATGATATGTTGAATGCTATATGTGAAAAATGTACTTCAGTGAGGAGGGGAAAACTGCTTACAAAATGTGCCATTTCATTCTGTTTAATTAGAACAAGAAACTTTTTTCTGCGAAAGCGTATCGTTCTAAAACATTACTTTTAGGAGAAAAGTCTTTCCAACGTGTATGTACAGTTTTCTGCTTTGACTAATAAAGATGCGTTCACATAATGTTGAATTAAGAGAGAAATTGTAGGGTCTGCTTACTAACTGAAGGCCGTAGTAGAAACGGTGTAACCAGGGTGTTGTCACCGAAAGAGTTGGGGGTGGGGGAAATTAATAACCAATCATATCCGCAACTATTGGAGTACTGGACATACGTTACTTCATATGTAATGCAATTCTACCTAGGTATGGCCCTAAAGAGGAGTTGAAATTTACCTCAGCTCCCTTGTCGCCCTTAGTTTTATCAGTATTCTTTGTTTTATACAAATGTAAACTGAAGTCAGTCTCCGACTTTTCTTAATAAAATATTATAGCCCCTGTATTTTCTACCCTGATAGCGTAGCTGCTCATAATTCAAGGATTAATGCATTAATAAAAAAGAACTAGTCACGCATGGAGGAATCAAAAACGGTCACACAGCGGTGTTTTTGTCCTTTCCGGGGATATGAGACCATTTCTGTGTTGTTACTACTGCTCGAAACTTTCCAGCGTAGCGTTTCTGTGCTCTGAAGCTGGTCACCGCTGAGAGAAACACTTTAATCGCACAAGTGTATAACAAGGGAATAATTAAAACTGCTTTGCGCTTCAGGACATCGCGTTAGATCGGGTCCCAAGCAAAAGCCGGTGAGCCGATCCAATACTTGACACGGTGGCCCGTTTCAGCTCTGCAAGAGCATTGTGCAACAGCAAAAAACTGGGGAAATTGCACTCAGGATGTCGAACCAGGAACTTCCGGATGAAAAACCAACGCTCTACCAACTTAACTACTGCTATTCAGGAATGGATACAAAGATTATTTATAACATTATTTAAAAAAAAAAAATCTGCTGTGTGGGAGAACAGCAGCCTGAATAGGGCTGGTATCAATATGATCTTAAAGCAAATTAGAGCCGAAGACAAAGACATCGCTTTTATAATGATCCCGTTACTGGCTCGATCGACAAATTCATACGAGCGCGTTGTGCACGGAATAAATAAGAACAAAATTATGTAAAGACCCATGACCGCACCTAACCTTACCTAACCTCCACGAACCCATGTTCACTAATTTAAGATAATCTACGAAAAATGCAGAACATATAAAAATGATAATTTGAAGGGGGGAAAAGAAAAACTCTTACCTCCGCCGGGATTCGAACTCGGGTTTTTTATTTAGCAGGCCAACGCCTTACCGCTGTTCCATTTTTTATTATTATTATTATTTTAAGTGGAACGCACTATAACCGAATGTGCCACCCAACTGAATTAACTCTTTCAACTGATATCACTGATTTTTCCTAACTACGGACAGCACAGTTAAAATCACATCCATGCCCGAGATGGGACTCAAACCTGCGATCCTTGAGTCGACACACTACAAACTAGCCAGCTCTACCACCTGGATCGGCTGCCAAGGTACGACCTTGCAAACGGTGGTTTGGCCGTTGTATTTACAGTGTACGTGTTACGTAACAAGCCAGAGAGGTCACGTGTACAAGATGGTGGCCTCGCGCACTTTATTTAATCCGAAACCGACAGTCTTATCAAATTCATGTATATAGACACTAAAAAAATAAATAAAATCCTCTACATCTAGGGATACCTCCTACCTTTTCAGTAAATTCACAATAACATAACACACTCCAGCGTTATTCAGATTTCCCTTTGTGCTTATGTGTGTTTCCTATTTACCAGACCGAGCACGTTAGTCCCCCAACCATTGTCTTTAATTGTGTTGACTTCGTGTTCTATCTAAGCGAGAACACGAAGCCTTTTTTTAAATCCAAATCCGATTTTTTGTCGGCAAAAGGACAAAAGAGCGTATGTAAAATACGTGCAATGATAACATCTACAGAACAACTCAAACATTGTTTATATATGTAGAGAAGCAATGAAAGAACAAACTCCAGCTAGTGAGAGCGTTAAGTACCGAAGAAAAGAAGCAGAAAAGTATTCTTGTATGCGACAGACAGATTTTTTTTAAGAAAATAAGTAAAATAAAATAAAACTGGTTTTATAAGATTATCTCATCGGACATCAAATGAGACAAGCTTCTGTAATGTCAAATGAATTTCAATCTTCTTTCCTTTCCGAATGTATTCTGTCTGGAAACAAGTGTTGCCAAGTCAATTAATATTAATGAATCTCATTTGATGAAATGAGACCCCTAACTTTGAAGCCTTCTAATGTTTTTTTTTTTTTTTTACTTTGTTTCAAGCAATACTACGTTATACTATATAAAAGCTGAGTCCAAGATAGAAAATTTCGACACACGTCTGTTATTACACAGATTGTTTGAAAAGTAATGTTCTTAAATTGAAGTGCGAACACCTCAAAATGCAATACAAGAACAGCTACGCGTCGGAACATGATCAATTTCGGACCTGAACGCACTCAAATGTTTGCGAGGCATCGTCATAAATGGCATATCTCAACAAATAATGTCAGACATGTCTACTTAAAATACCAGAATCGAAGTGGTACGCAATTATGCGTTTAAGTTTGAGTTTATTTATTTTATTATTATTATCATTATACATCTTTAGCTCAGGCCAGGATCAAGGGCGTAGGCAAGGGGTTAAAGGGGGCATTTCCCCTTAATATTGCCCTGTTAGGAAAATTCCTGGTGACGCCCTTGGCCGGGATGGGTTAGGTAGAGAATGCGGAAGGTATCGACCAAGTATTTGAACAAACCTTATGACTGAATTAAGCTTGGAGAGGATCACTTCTATATACAGGTATGTCTACACTTCAATTTCAAAGAGAGCTGAAACCGAGTCACCTTTGCCCTGACCCGAATGTAAATGACCCGGTCCGACATTTGGCCGGAATGACGCTATTGACCCGAATGTTTCGGGACCCAATCTTGACTGAAATCAACAGACTGAGTTAACTATAGGTAGGCTATCTATAAATAAGTGTCCTATGATCGATTTTCTCATTTAGTAATACTAGAGGCGGATACAGACCTTCTTAGCAGCTATTATTACGTTCTTTTCTTTAGTTCACAATGGTTCGTGATGTCCTCAAATCTTGGAACGTTAATTTAACCTGTTTCCCGATGTCATACAATGATGAAATTTTGCACAGCATGTAAGTCGGATGACAATACAAATATTCTATTGTTATTTTCATATATTTCTATATATTTATATATTTTAAATGCATATTTTAATATTTTTTTAATATGGACCTCTTTACCCCTAAATAAATACTAGCCTGCAATTATATTAAATTTGACTGGTTGCAGAACACTTTAGGATTTGGATGACAAAACATTAGTTTGAGAAAGAGTATCCAAACATGGAAATAATTCGAAAATATGATGAAATACCTTTTAAAGGCACATTTTACCTTTTAAAGGCACATTTTACCTTCTAAAGGCACACTTCAGAAGAAGCACAAGAGTGTAGAAACTAAGACTATAAATATTTTAGAGTCCATCATTCCCGGAAATGTTCTCGGCAAGTCACTAATGAAGATGTGTTCCACTCCATGATGGTTACTTTCGATCCATTTATAACTTATCTAAGACCAGAATTTAAATAAATCTTCCGTTAGGAGATGAGACTTTGTAAATACTATGGTAAGATAAGTTTTCAAAAATTAGTTATCTGTTTTAGTCACCTTTGTTAAATGTTTTACATTGCATTTTCATTCATCGGAAGAGACCATTTCCTTTTCGATCTGGAAGAATAATGTTTTAATTTTACAAATGATGGTTTCTTAGAGTTCATAGTAAGCAAGGAACATGTAAACAAACAAAGTTAGAGACGCTTTGATTTACTTCACTCTTACAGTATTTTCTTTTTTATTATTATTATTTTAATAATGCTTACAAGGAATTCATCTTGCTACCAACTTAAATAATTAGATCAGTATTTCTAATATTATTGTGGTTGCTACATTAAGTACACCCGTAAACGATTAATTTTTTTAAATACAATTTTGTTTTGATTTCAAATTGAATCGATTTTCTTTAATAAATGCAATTTTCTACCAACAACTCTTCTTTTTTATTATTTCAGTCGTACCTATTCAATTTTCATTAAAATAAGAGAAAAAGATCACCCCCCCCCACACACACACACACACTCAAACACTGGTTCCGATATTTGAGTATTTAATGACACATAAAAAATCAGATTTCTATTAGTAAACCATACAATGTCACTCAAACTTCACTGAAAACATCATAATTTTTTTAAAAAAAATGCTTAATGGGTTCGAATGAATAATTGGTTCACTGAATTCGGCAGATCAAAAACGTAGGATTTCACATGAAATATAAGTAAGTTGAACCATTTGAAGGCTTTTGCACAAAAACGGCTCTTTTTCACCACTGTGCATCCTATTTTTTGTTCTCTGGGAAGAAACACCCCTGCTCCCCGTCACTGCAGGTACAAAGTCTGTTCAAACGCAACAGGAAGAAAGATTTAAATATCTGCTTCGCCCTCCGGGTCAGACCGGGTCCCAAGTATAAACCCGATCCAAAAAAATTGACCCGAACGACCCGGTGACCTCTTTCAGCTTTCATGTGAAATACTTGAGAAGAAATGTATTACGTGTGGAATTCCTTTCTACGCTGTACTTCCTCTAAGTGCAATGAGACCGAAATTTCAAGTTCCAAGACTGAAAACTGGCAATGAAATAAACACATTTGCTTTAAACACACACTGCCTGGCCCACTTAAAGGACCAGATCGTTCTTTGAGCAATGTCAGCAGCAACGCCATCTTGCCAAGCCTAAGTGTTACTACTGGTAGTCGAATTCACAGCAGGTATTCTGTCAGACACCTCCCCTATACCGACATTCTCGATCACGCAGCCTCAACTTTAAAGCTTTTACGGTTAAAACGACTTTTGGTTTTACACACACTAAACTGAAAATCCTGCACTGTAAAAAATGCTGGGGTTACAGGGACAATACGAGTATTGTTAAGCGATTTTTCAATAATTGTCGTTGTCGAAACGAAAAATATTGTCATATTTACGATATGTGACGTGTCAGCAGATGTTGATTCAGCATTGTTAATTGAGTATTGTTAAATTTGACATATTTTTAACCATATTATTGACAATATTGATTTGTTATGGCGGAACTAACCATTTAACCATATTCAAAGTTTAATTGTCTTGCGCATGCGTACACCTTTACCATACTTCTTGTCACGGGATGACAAAGAAAATTAGATCACCATATTTGTCGCCACAACAACAGAAAAATGAAAAGTTACTGCAAACGCACTAACTTTGACCTTTATGAAGAGTTCTGGATGATAATTGTGATGATGATTAATATAATAACATCAATATTTTAAGATGTGAATAAATTTACAACTGTTTCTATTGCTGTTGTGAAAATATGTATTTTTGCTGTTTATGGTTGTGGTCAACAGATGGCACCGTTTTTAAAAATAAAATCTTAGACACTAGAGGTTTATTGTTTTTATATAATCAGGTTATGCTTTGTCGAATTAAGCGTAGGATTCTTGTTTTTATATACTGGCATATGTTTAACGAATTTGCTTAAAGGGTTTTGGAAAGAATACTACACGAATATTTATTCTTGCAGATATTATGTGAGTCATATGTTATATAAGTTGAACATAATACTTCAAGCCTACCCGCGAGGTGGAATTCAAGTTTCCCAGCGGAAAGTTTTTATTGCTTTGCAGTGATAATATTATCACTGGAAAATGTTATTAATACAAAGACAAATTGTTGTAAAACCTACAATACCAATAGGGATGAAGCTACTACATTTCGGGTGGATTTATTGTAAATTCAACAATAAAGTTTTGTTAGTTGAATTGTAAACTGTTGAGAACAACCATAAAAGTTTTGTTAAATTAACAAAACACACATAACAATAAAAGTTTTGGTAAATGCAACCATAAAAAGTATTGGTTCCAAAATAAACACATTTTATGGTCCAGGTGACTGACCATAATATCTTTATATCTATATTTGTTTAGGATGTGACACATTCCTTGACAACCCCTTCATTAAAAAGTGTTGAATATAACGAGTCATAGCAGGTATACTGATGAAACTGAGATACATTAAAACATAGAAAGCAGTTGTTTTGGAAAAGCTTTGCCCTACAATACTTCTAACACAATAACAATCTATCACAAGAATATGATTTGTGAAGAACAGTAAGACTTTGTCAGGGAGAGGGAGAAATGAAAATTGGGAAAAGTATTGGGTTTTTCTAAGCTATATAAATTCCTCCCCAAGATTGTGAATTCATTTGCTTCAATTTTTTAAAAAACATTTACCGTATTTTTAGTTCTTTGAAAGTTCACAAACTTCATCAGAATACTATTATGGCCGTCAAATACGACAAAGAAAATCTAACAAGGTTTCTCATATTATTAAACCGAAAGGAGGGAAACGTTCTATAATTATGTTTAAGTGTGTGCACGATGATGAATGTATTAATAATCATAGGAATAATACTGCCATCTGGAGGCGAAATTATACTATGAAAATCTAAATATATAAAGTATGTGGTACTTCATAATTCTCAAAAATGTGGAATTTTAAAATTTCGTAGAGATATGGAATTTATAATTTCCTCAACTACTATGTACTGTAGTTTGTAGTACATAGTAGTTGACTATGTACAATAATTCCTTAATGTTTTCCTATTACCTTTTCTTTAATTCATTTTTTTATTTCTGAATTCTTATTTCATGATGTTTCCTTTGAAATTATTTCTGGATTAATGGCTGTGTCTAATAAGCATGCATTTTAAAATTATTTTGTGAATCACATACGCGAGAATTGAAAAATATAAAGTTAAATCATGTTATTATTTTTCAAGAATGGTTACATGTTTTTAAAACTATTTTTTAGAAAAATAGTTTTGGTTTATTTTGTAAATATATTTGGAGCATTCTCATTGTTTGATAAAACTGTTATAACGTCTTAAAATATTCTTTTAAATCGTTTGGAAATGCTTTTAGGGCGTTTTGGGTGTATTAATATGCTTGGAAATATATCTTATATGATTGAGAAAAACATATTCTCGGAAACATTTTAAAGTAGATCCTTGAATGTAGATAGGAATAATTTTTAACATTATTTCGAGATATTTACTTGCTATGTGGGCATTAATATGGCCCACCTGACAAAACTATGGTGTAGTGTCTGATTATGCTAACTTCCCATCTTTCTTCCATCTGTGACACACATCGACAATTTAATCACCAAAATAACGTCAACCAAACTCTATGAATAAACAATAAATGTCGAGAATCGGTTTGTAAGAAGAAGACAAGATTCCGAGATGAAAGGATCAGATTCTCTTATCTCTTCGTTTAACGTCACATTAGAAAATATGTGTAGTAGAACTGCTCTGGATGTTAGTTGGGAGATCTTCCTACAAAACGAACCAATTGTTAAACATGTTGAGACTTCTTGCTGTCATTTAATCAATATGCCAGATAGTTAGTTGCCTTCTTATTTACTTCCAAGAGGGCGTTGTTCATTAAACGAAAAGGAGACACTTTACAAGAAAGCTAAATGACTTAGTTTACATATACTTAAATTTTGGATTACCACCCGGAACAAAAACGAGTTATTAACATATTCAAATACGGAATAGCACCGTGGGAAAACTTTTATACAGGTTCCCAATTTCCTCTGAGATTTTCCTTTTGTCGAACATTAACTCTGGTTATACGCAAAAGATAATATACGATCCACTAATATCTTGAATTCTGTTTTCGTATATCTCTCGCTCATAAAAATTGTCTTCCCATTTTCTGAAAACGAAGTCCTATTGATACAGAAAGATATTAATACAATTGTCAAACAGATAATGAAAGAAAGTTTCTTTCCATTAGCTTACAAAATGTGAATAAAGAATTACAAGTTGTTAGCATAATTACTGTAGTAAGAAAAGTATTATTTACATATTAGGTCTAATAAATTGTAATATCGTTGTATGATAGGTACTTCCTACGAGAAAAGTTTACCTAAATGGGGATCAAAGCCGGGCCTGCCGTTCAGGATGGCGATGATCTATAGTGTAAGTCAGCTAGGCATCTGCAAACAAACGCTTTTGAAATGGCATTTACAGTTGCATGCTGGGAACCCGACAGAATCACCTCCGCGCATGCGCATTGTTTAAGTTTCAACACGCACTAGTTGATTTTAGACATCAGTACGAAATTGTTTTATAAATTTAGATATATATTTCTTTCATATAATTGAAGTTGTAAGCTTAAATTTAAATATATAATTTAAGAGGTGCGTTTGTAGTTTTGAAGTTATACAATGTAATCTAGATTCATGCAAAATGTAAATTTATTACATTAAGATTTACCAGCTTAGCTAACATGTGTTGTGTTTGCGATGGTAGAAGTAGTGATCGTATTAAGTAATCTTAATTCACATTAAAATAAGTAAATTAGTTAAGTTGAATATTGTAACATTTCTCCTATTCGTATCTGGTTTAGTGGCAACATTCTTGGAATCGAAAATTTAATGCAAACATTTCTTTATATAATAACCACCGGCGTTACAGACCGATAGGTTCTGAGCCTGCCCCAACGCCATCTGTTCGCGCCTGGTGGAACTGCGTCCACCTGAGTGACGGCAATGTGGTCAGTGTTCCGCGTCATCTAGCCACGAACAGGTGTATTAGGGGCTTTCTAGACCGAGTGGCCGTTACGTCTTTATTCACATGACTTCCCAGTTTTCCTCACGACGCTGGGTGACGGCGAAAATTGGGACTCCATCCGGGAATTGAACCCGGAACCACGCGGACGTGAGTCCAACGCTCGAACCACTAGACTATGGAGAGACCCAATTTGAAAGAAGTAAATGCAACAAAACACACAATAAAACAAAATATTATATAAATATGAGAAGGAAACTGGGAAAATGAAAGGAAAATCAAATTTTCCCGATCATGTGAATAGTGAAAGATCATGGCACAAGGCGAAGCGAAAGGGAGAAATAAAACGCTGAGGTAGAACCATTCTATCATTAGATTTTTTTTCACCGAGCCGCCGTAGTATTCGAAAGGTCGTGGGTTCGATCCCAGCGACCGACTAACTTGACTAAGGTTTTAGCCAGAGTTTTCCCTCAGTTACACCAGGCAACTGCCGAGATGGTACCTTCAAAATAAGCCCTGGGCAACACCTTTCTGAATCCTTTCCAATCCCGCCTTGAACCTTAGATGCCTAAAAGCCATAAATAAAATTGTAAAATTCAAAACAAAATAGTTTTTCATCATTATTTTGCATTTTATGCAGTATTTATTAATGTATACCTTGCAATGAACTTATTTGGCCACAAACTTGGGGGAGGGGGCAGAGTAGGACTTTTCGGATTCTTAAGGAATTCGCATCTGCTGCGAATGCCCTTCCTACCCCCTACCCCGCGTACGATACTGACTGTATTGGATTTTCCCTTTATACTATTTTTTTTACTTTAAATCTTTACGTTGAATTTGGGATCATCTGCCTTCTCTTACCCCCCCCCCTGTTCGCACGCCTATATGTGTTTCACTTGTACGCCGACGATATATTAAATGCCTTTCAAGGTATATATTGAATACCTGCCTTTGCGCAGAACATCCATTATCACCATGTGTGTACAGATATCTAGGATTTCAGCCAAGAATGACATCACTCGACGAGCACATTATCTAGAAATCGATGAGGAACATGTAGCGACAAGGATCTATACTTTAGCTATCATCCTGACATTCACTTAGTGATACTGATGGAATTTCTTACGTGCTTAACTTCGTAAAGAGGAGAATTCTAAATATTAGGGGAGGTAGGAGTAATTAGAATCAGGGGTAATTGGGATCAGGGCCACTTCAAGATTAAGCTATAACAGGTAGAAATGGCCATGCTAATATGAAGTCTGACCAATATTCTACATGTGTAACTTTTTGTCGTCCATCAAAGTGACAGTGTTTTAGTTAAAAAGGTCCTGTGGAAAAAAATTGTGGGAATATTGAAATATAGCTATGGTTTTAAATTGTGAAAAAGGCTGTTTTTAAGAGAAAATTGTTAAGTTTTGCAACAGATGAAGCATAATATTAATACTGTGCATGATTCTAATTACCCCAGAAATAGCAATTGTGGGGTAAATGAGATCACAGAATTTTGGGGGTAAGGATAGATGGGATTCTATAGTACTATAAAAAGACTATTAATTTCCAATGGAAAAATTTACATTTGATTTTGTTTTGTAGGCAGAGTGTAAAATATATGAACATTGAAAATTCTTTAGAAAACGTGTTTTTCCAGCGTATCTCTCTTTTCAATACTGGATCCCTGCGACTAGTTGTAGTTGTAAAACCAAATATATCCTGTTGTAGAGCCCACACAGAGTTCTTTTCATCCCTTTTACGCGACGGTTTATCACTGGCTGCGTAAGAGAAAATACCGATGATCCCAATTACCCGTTTTCATGGGGTAATTGGGATCAAAGAGGTAATTTTTAAAAAGACACTTGTACCAGGTAATATGGTACATTGAAAATATTTCTTTACATATTTCAAGAGACAACTATCTACTGAGTAAAATAACATAACATTAGTGTGTAGTCCACTTCATTCTCTGGCAATTAATTGTCAAAGTTGTAATTATTAAAAATTCGCTCCTAATTACCCCTACCTCCCCTATATTTGTTTCTAAACTAGTTAATAATGAAGTCTGAAGAAGGAAGTGGTATACTTCCGAAACTGTTACATTTTAATTTCTTTTTGTGATTAAGTAATATCAATCAGCCTTGTCAGAAAGCTGTGTTTCTTTACTCAAGATGGATACAAGGCCATATTGTCGTAATAGCCATGACGTTCATTGTAAAAAATGAAGTACGACCATTGTTATGAAAATTTCTCGAGTTAGAACTCTTATGCGCAAACAGAAAAAAAATGGAAGTTGCCTCCATTTCAACTTTGGAAAATATTTTTATTCTTTCGTCACAAAAGTAGAACAAATTTTATGTTTATCTCTCATATGTGAGAGTGGTCTTGTGTGACTTAACATATTTGGTAGCAGATAATGAGATAGATATCCACAAAATGACAAATAACGCTCTAGAATGATCCGATGTATAAAAGGAAATTAATCTAAATATTATCCTATGGAAATCCTATAAATGTGTTTATTTGTTCTGTGTGATTGGGTATGAAATGTCATGTTCTCTTCTGCGCTTTAATTCGTTGTATTATTTTATTATACAACAGAAACATGTAATTAGGTATTGATCTGTTCGAATAAATACATCGATAAATAAATGTTACGGTGAGGAGATGATTGAAACATTAGACTAAGGCCGGCTTTTCAAGTACGTGCTAGCAACGTGCTTTATTTGCTCTTTGCCTGCGTTGTCAATCGAAACTCGTGTTTTAAATATTTCTTTGGCTACCCATAAAAATCGCAAGCAAAATACGTGAAGAGCGCGTACATGGAAAGCCGGCCTAAAAAGAAGTGTTGCAACGTGAAGTTGATGGATAAATTTAAGAGGTAAGTGTGTGGATGAAAGGCAGAGGTGACGGTCAAAGCGAAGATTAAACCTGCATTTACCCCAACGCACCAAATGTTGGGTATACATATTCGATACAATCGAAACATACTGTGGTTGTTTCCTGTACCCAAGCACCCAGTTGTCAGTGTTGCAATACTATTTTAAAATTCAATTTTTCAAATAGCCCCCACACTGTTACGTGCCGATAGCTATTACTATACTTTTTTTTAAAAAAAAGCGCGGGACGTGGCTACGTATGTTATACTTTGAAATAATAATTCTCAGAGTCCTATTGCAACAGACTCATTAGAAGAAACATATATAGTTTCCAACTAGTTGCTTGTTTACAAGAGTATTCACCATCCTGACTGGGATTTTTCTAGAGTTTTTCCTCAGTCACATCAGGCAAATGGCGGGATGGCACCTTCAACATAGGCCCTGGCCGAAACCCTCCCGAATACTTTCCCTTCCCCTATCCCGGCCTCAGCCTTAGATGCCTAAAGGCCATAAATAAAAACGAAAATTCGAGACAAGAGTATTTATTATTCATTATGAATTTATACGACCCTTTTTAAATATGCATATAACATAAAATATTTTTGTTACACTGTCTGTATCTGTATATTTTCACAGTATGGAATGAGGCTTGGAGCCCGGAGCATGAAGGGAAACTGTCCCCGAGTTTTTATAATGAAATACAATGTACTAGTAAAGGCAAACATATCTGGTGTAGTAAAAAGTAATCCATTATTTTGCCAATAGATGGCTTCAGTGATCTGTATCTCGCGTTGTATAAGTCCGAACGGGTTCAACGAGATGGCGTTCAAACGATGGGATTGCGTACTACAAACACTGTTCAGATAGTTGTGATGAGTTGACTCAGTGTTGTGTGAGCGCGCGTCAAAATGGACACTAGCAAAGAGAAAATACGCTATATTTTACAGTTTTTCTTCGATAAAGGCGAAAACGCAAACCAGGCGGCTGCAAATGTGAATAGTGTTTATGGTCCTGATACTGTAACAGCCAATCACGCGCAATTTTGGTTTCGTCGATTCCGTGCCGGTAATTTTGACGTCAAAGATGTACCACGCACTGGAAGTCCACGTGTCGAAAATGTCGATAAAATCATGGACATTGTCGCGTCCGACCGTCATGTAACCACTGTTTCGATTGCCCAAGAGCTAAACATTGCACAAAAAAAAAAAGTGTGGAACTATTTGCATAAGGCTGGATACAAAAAGAAACTTAATGTATGGGTGCTATACGAGTTAACGCAAAAAAAAAAACCTCATGGACCGAATTTCCATCTGCATATCGCTGCTGAATCGCAACAAAAGCGACCCATTTCTGAAGCGGTTGGTGACTGGTGATGAAAAGTGGATCTCTTACGACAACGTCACGCGAAAACGGTCGTGGTCGAAGCGCGGTGCGCCGGCGCAAACGGTGCCCAAGCCAGGATTGACGGCCAGGAAGGTTTTGCTGTGTGTTTGGTGGGATTGGCAGGGAATTATCTACTACGAGCTGCTTCCCTACGGCCAAACCCTTAACTCGGAACTATACTGTCAACAATTGGACCGTCTGAAGGCAGCAATCGCCCAGAAGCGGCCAGCTTTGGCCAATAGGAGAGGCATTGTGTTCCACCAGGACAATGCCAGGCCACACACATCGATAGTGACTCGCCAGAAGCTCCGGGAGCTTGGTTGGGAGGTTCTTATGCATCCACCTTATAGTCTGGACCTGGCACCGAGTGATTACCATCTGTTCGTGTCCATGGCGACCACGTTTGCTGGTGCAAAATTCGCGTCAAGAAAGGCTTGTGAACATCGACTGTCTGAATTTTTTGCCAATAGAAACAAGGGCTTCTATGAGAGAGGCATCATGATATTACCTTCCAAATGGCAACACGTTATCGAACAAAACGGCGCATATGTGACCTAAATCGGATCATTCTAACTATGGTAAGTCAAGCCTTCAATGTCATGCAAAAATAATGGATTACTTTTTACTACACCAGATATACAGTATATATATCTATGCCCTTGAATAGAAGCAGGTAATTTCCCGTTATTTTGAGCTACAAATAATTTAATTTTGCTGATAGTAATCATGATCGAAAATAGATGTCTTCCTTGAATAATACTGTAAATAGAAATTAATGTATTGTATACAGAATGAGAGCATATTTAGTTTTTCAGTTTACAGCCAAAATGTCTTCGAAGTTGTATTATCTCTAGGAACTGAAATTCTTCCTATAATTCAAAATGTTTCTTTAGTTCCCTGGAGATTTATTAGAATTTTATTACAAAATGTACCAAATAAACAACCCATATGTTCATAGTTAATTCCTTATGTTTGTCAGGGTAAAAATATAGGAAGTATAACAATGTGACAGTGAATGCATAAATAATTCCATCATTTGTCTCGTAAGGTTGCAGGAAAGCAAAGCATTAGTAAATTGGGTTGAATGTGTGAGGAACTCCAATCGTGCTGATTACATTGATTATAATCAGCAGGGTAAAGCATTATTAAATACTTGTTGAGTGGAATAGTGAGAAAACATGAAAAAGAATTATCTTTTTTATTGAAAAATCTTCACAGAAAAAAAAAAACGTTTTTTTACAACAATAGCCGTATAGCAGATAACAGAGCGGAAGATAGAAACAAAGACAGGTTACTAAGTATTTAATGGAGGAGCTGCAGTTGTTGATAAAACACTATACACACTCCCTTACTAGTAACAATCAAATTGAATAATCTAACTGAATCACTTTGTCGGTATGAGAATCCAACTGCAGTATTGAAATACACAATTAGTGGGAGTGTAAGAGGGAGAGAGACCATGCGTTAGAATTGTGTGAGTTACTTATACAGACAGCACTATGTTCCTTCCGATTGCCATACACTGTGTACAAACATGTGTGTGTCTATATACCGTGCGCGTGTGTGGTGTGGATGTGTATGTGTGGAAGTGTTAATGTGTACATTGTCGTCATTCAATTGATCGCAAAGGTATGAGACGGAACCATTTGAGCGTCTAAGCACCTGGTGTTGAATTGCATTTGAAGGTTATCTATATTGGGAAGGAGTGAAACCGTGAAATTGATAATGAACCTCGAAACGCTCGCGTAGATATTGGAATCCTGTACTTTGCCAGAGGTATTAGGCAGTTCATGAATACAAATCGTATCACCGTCACCTGCTAATCCCGAACACTGTTGTAATCCCACAAATGACAAGAGAGAGAAATTCCATGACCAAACAACAAGAGAGATGATCAGTTCATTTTTTTGAGCCACCGACTAAATGTTCAGTAATTCCTGTGATTTTTCCAATGCCTCTCTCTTCCCCCCCCCCCCCCCTGTTTCAATTAAAAATGATCATTAAAGTACCGTGTTTTTATTGTTGTTTGTTTTTTCTGTCTCGTAATGAAGCAAAACGTTAATGGAAGCGCTAAACCGTTGTTACTCTTTTGCATACTAAAAATACTTTTTTAAAAAAAACCAAACGGCAACAGCAATTTTGTAACGTGTCCGGGAAATTAATTCCTCCCAAATCATGGTGTTTCATTGTTTCGTGTAGAAATTATTAGCTCTGTGGTTTCGTCATTTCAGCCTCACAACAATATAATAAACTCTGCCAAGTTTTAAGTACGTTTCGTTTCACGTAATAACATTTCAGAACTAGTTTTGTTGAATAGCTATGAACCAACCCAAACAACAGAGCAATATTCTCAAAACAGCTTACCAAAATAATTCTTGTGTTCATGAGGGATATATACAACACCTTTATTATCTATGGTGGTCGGATCAGGTTTTCTGTCCGTCCGGTCCAAAGCTATCATCGACTCACTTTTCATCGTCTAATCAGGAGGGGTTCGTCATCGTAACGAATCCCCAAACTAACATCACCTTACCGCACTGCCATCTATGAGTCATATACTGAAGTACCTGATGGGTACATAAAGACTTTCCAGAGCGATGGCTGGTTTAGTGTAGGTAGGTACCAGCAGAATGATATAAGGAAAATAATCTATTGAGTGGTATCTGTTAGCGTTCTACTGACTTACGTAAAGGATAAAGGACAGTACCAAAGTGCTTATCGATAACTTTGGACTAAAAGTAATGATAGAGTGTTGGATATCTGATCGGGAGGCCCGGAGTTCGATTGTCGGCGAGGTAAACTTTGCTTTTCTTTTCTTCAAATATATTCACTTCCCTTTCTTTGCATGTTCCTTTTGGTTTTATTTTGCATTTTTCAACATTTCATACAATTTTCAGGTTTTTTCTCACTTCACGGAAATAGGTTTAAAAAGTCAGGTTAGATTTCTTGGTTATACGCATCGTAAAAAATTTTACTCACTTCACGAACATAGGTTAGAAAAGCCAAGCTAGATTTTTATTATACGCGATGCAAATCTCATAGATCACATTAAAAACACAAAAGAACGGAATGACATCGAGCAGTCCAGTTTAAATAGTGATCATAATTTCCTTGAGGTGACCAACTCGTAGTGTCAGAGCGTTGGATTCCCGCTTAGGACAGGTTTTCATTTTGGAAATAATATTACATCTTTTTTATTATTTAAGAACAAATGCTGGTGTTTGCCTGATTTTTGAATTTTCAATTATTATTTTTGTAATGCGTAGCGAACGTCAAAGAGCGCATATAGGTTAGTGATCAGGTTAGATCTTTCTCCTTTTCTCAGCGATTCAAAATAATTCTCTCCCTGTGCAGACGTCACTTTTCTGATTCTTTACTGTGGCGAGCTTCTTGCGTCCAATTGACTTCGTACGTTGGAAGTCTTGACGCCATATCCGGTTGGTTGCCTAGTCTAAAGAAACAGTTGATCGAAGAGAGGTGGAAGTAATTTCTTTTTCGACTTTGTGATTATTTCAGTGACAAGCACAGACTGATTGAAAGAGGATAAAGAGTATTATTGACTCGAATTATGTACTTTTCTCTGCATACGAACGAAATTTGCTGTATATTCGAGAAAAAGTGCAAGTTAGTATCAACAACAAGCTCTATGAAGTTGAGATGAGTGAATTTAGATTCCGGTAATTTATGTTTTCATGAAACACATACAAAGGTTTTATTACCTCTTCGGAATCTTCATTTCTGCTATTTCTAGTGCTCGAAGTGGGTTAGAAAAGGTAAGGGAACGGTTACAGAAGTGGGCTGAAAAGGTAAGTAGGGTAAGCTTGCACCTAGTGGCGGTGATTGTCTATTAGAAATAAAGGCAATGAGCTCCCGTTAATAAAAAGGTAAGGGCAAGGTGTGCCCCCACCACCACCAACCACCACTTCGAGCACTGAATTGAACACTACGTGCAAAATCAATTTGCGTCCTTGTACGTAGGGCACATGGGTTTCGCTTTAGCTATTACTGTATAAGCAACTTCCATGTCTGGCTTCCGTCCTTTGCAAACTGAAAATGTGACCCCTGACTCTTTCATTGTAATTATGACAATCTGGCACCAATTACGCACCATAATGAATTGTTGATTATCGAAGGAATACCACAAACCTACTGCTAAACATGTCTTCATTTAGACTGTAACATGGTAGGTTTCCATGGCAACCTACCGGATGTGACTCGAAACTTTAGTATCTCATTAATACTTCGTACACTTCTGTATGCCTGTTGACAGCACAGATGACAACTAAAAAAATAATTTAAAACCCTTTTAAAGACATACTTTTCTTAAACAAGCTGTACTAAAAAGTAAAAATAAAACTGCTTATGCATTACTAAAAAAAAGCATCGGACGCACTGACTGAAAAAGTTATAAAGCGACTGTATGTGAGAGCGAGTCCCATGCTTTTCTTTTTAGTCATGCGTAAACAAAATTATTTCTTATATTTCAGTACGAATTGTTTAAGAATAGTGTCTTAAATATTTTAAAGTCATTTTTTCGAGTTATTTCGGTATTAGGATACTTTTTCTCAAGCTAATGCTTTGTGACTCAAATCCTAAAGTGTTCTGCAACCAATCAAACGTCACATCGTCGCAGGCTAGTATTTATTTTAGAATAAAGAGGTCCATATTTTTTTAAAAAAAATATATTAAAATATGTTTTTAAAATATATGAAAGTAACAATGAAATGTGTTGTCACCGACTTACGTTGCTGTGCAACATTTTATCATTGTGTGACGTCGGGAAATTAGTTAAATTAACGTTGCAAGATTTGAGGACACAACGAATTATATTGTGAACTAAAGAAAAAAATATAAAAACACCTGAAATTCAAGATTGCCGCACCCAGGCACGTATGTAGAAGTTGGTTTCGGGAGGTGTCCATACATTTCACTCATGGAAAACCGAAAATCTTCAGACACACAATTCCGTCTTTTGTAACAGTAAGTTCTATAGAAAAATAATTTAGATATTACTTGGGAAGAAAAATAAAAGACGTACCATGTTGGAAATCAACTAAATGATTTCCTAGAAGTCTTTAGGAACTTTTTTTTTTAAATCATTAGATTTTAAATGTGGGTAAACATATTTAGATTATTCCTACGACAATTGCATGACCATCTTTGCATTAAATGATGCGTATAACTACCTTATTTTTTGTGTTAACATTTGGTTTTGCTAAGCTACATATTATTATTATTTCTGGAATTTACGACGGACGTGCGTGCTAACTTATTTCCACTTCCTGTATTACAGATAATCCGCGACAATGTTGTCTGCTAGGTTTTTCATTCGAATTTCTTGACGTGATACGAACACTTTGTTCCAAGTATGTATTAATTCATTTGTATGAAGCGGCCAGAAAGCAAAAAATAATAAAACTTCTGTGAATTTGTGCCAAGTTCTTACTACATCCGGTATTCAACACATGTTTCTCTTGTTTCATGTATTTATTTATTTATGGAAACAGAGAAATACGATTCATGAGAAATGAAATATATGCGTGACAGTAATTCCTCATAGAGGGCGCACAGAAGATTTTTTTTTTCTTTTTTTTTTTAAAGAAAATTTTGAATAAGAGAATGAACCCAAAGTTTGTGGATGGATAAATATGTTCAACTTGTCTAGAGTAACAATTATACAGGGTGTAAAGAAAAGGTGGAGACAAATTTTGAAAGGCGAATCCTATCATCGAAAAAAGATTAAAAATATATAAATATGGATCAAATTCCGCTTCCTTTTTGAGATACAGGTTTTTTTAACCTTGGTGTCCAAAATCTACTCCTTGCAATGGTCAATACAATGAATATTTCGCCATAAATTTCAAGAAATGCACTAAAATAAAATTTAGTTTTCGGAACGTGATCTGTACGTACCGATACAGTGGATATTACGAATTTAATTTTTAAGGCCTCTAGGCAACTTTGGCTCAGGCCCGATGGATGATGATGATAAGATGATTGGTGGAATGAAGAAAATGGGAGGAAACGGAAAAATCCCGAGAAAAAACATGTACTTGGTGTTTGTTCACCACAAAACCCACATGACACGAGCAGGGTTTGAACTGACGACTCCAAGCGACAGATGTGAACGCTCTAACCGTTGAGCCACCGAGACTTAGTGGATATTACGAGCCTAAGAATAGTAATAACATGTATACATATCAGCGAAAAGAACAGGCCCTATCAGTGAGATTCGTCGGGCAGGCGCTGGGCCAACAGTGGCCCAACGAATCTTTCTGATAGGAAAGAATACCCTCAGAAGTATGCAAATAACCCCCGACTGAGGTCGCCTTGTGGTCTCAGGCATTAGTCGATATTTGTTCATCAGGTCACCAAATCATGGTCAAGTTGGTTATTTGGACCAAAACTGGGTCAATCAGGTCAGGTTTCGGACTGGCTAATTGGGTGGCCGGATCACCTATGTCCGGGTCAGACAGTTACCAGATCACTAAATGTGACCCAACTTCAACTCTGGAGTGCGTACAGTCCAAAATTACCATTACCATTTGTAGCTTCATCATATTGAAAGCGGCAACGTAAATCGAAGTCGTTAAAGAAACATCTGAAGTCAGTTTCTTTACCTCATTAATTTAGGAGCTACCATGCATTAGAAGATTAGTACACATAGTGCACAAGTGCCATAAAAAAATATTGTAACCTTTGTACATTAACCTTCCAGCGGGCGTGTGAGCATCCCAGAGTCCACCATGACATACATTTTTGCGTAATACCTTCGTGCCCAACAGGTTACGGTCTTGTGTCTACTATTGCAGTATAAGGTTGTGTAATTGTAGCTGCTATTTTCCTGCTCTTTTCATATTGTATTCTCCACCTGTCCAGTTCAGGACGCACACATGCGCCCTATCGTGAAAGTAAAATTGATATCTTACCTTGTACTTTATAATCCATTTTCTTCATTTTGAAAAATGATGAAATAGACATGGCTGAAAGCCCATTATCTTCAGAGATCTTATACTAATAACCACAACAACATAAACTTATATGATCTAAAAAAGTGAGGTGACAATTTACTGAACGCAGTCTTGAGCTATGTGCTTTCATTATTGAAAATGAAGGCCATGTCACATGACCTTGTATAACTTTATGAGAATTGGACTATATTTAAGGTAAATGACCACAATAAGACCCACCTTAATACTTTTGAATATTTCTCGAACAACAAAGCAGATAATTATGCGATTTTAACTGTGTCTAAAACTTTATTGCTTCTTGTACAGTATATGTAAATCTTGAGAGCGCAGTTCAATTCCTTCTTGATAAGAACATTAAAAGTAAAAATGCTTCCATTGGGCCTTATTTTATCAGGGTGACTACAATAAGGCCCAGTTCTTGCTTCTTGAGAATATTACTTTAATAAATTTACATATGATATAATTATACGTAAGACCGAATTCAAAATGAAAATCATCAAATAAAAACTTAAACTGATTATGGAAAATGAAAAAAAAAATGTAAGTAAACTTGACGTGAACAGTCTTCAATAAGTCAATCTTCAATAACCACTAAACAAATTGTTAAGAAAATGAAAATGTCTTTACTCAACTGTACTCTTCTAGAAAAAAAGTTTATATACATACCTAATTAACTTCTAACTTAAAAAAAACGAACTTTTCATTACTCGAAATTATTATTCGTGTTCACAGCGAGGCCACACAAATACATCTTTATCGTCGGCCTGCAGTCCCACGCATTCTTCGTGGCACCATGAACCACACACTACACTACATCGCTTGTCAATCACTCGCTTGTATCACAAAAAAAGCAATACCAAGAGTCATTTAATGCGCCCTGAAGTGTTAAACCCGAAAATGTTGATGGAATGTTAACATTATCGGCTTGTTCACTAGCTGTGTGAATGTGTGTTCATTTTAACCGATGATTTAGACATTTTTCTATTTTTCTATTTTTCTTCCCCCTAATTCTCGTGCTGGATTTTTTCTGTTTCTACTTTCGTTGCTCCTCGAATAATTTTCGTGTCAACTTTTGAGCTTTAAAATTCAATGCTCTATTTCTAACGTTATTCCTTTTTCTTGATAATATTGGCGTAGAGAGAATATTGAAGACAGACTTGTTTTCATCCTGATTTTCACTTTGAACCTGTTCACGAACGTTCTCATCCTCATCCTCATCGACGACTTGCAGCAATATTGGAGAGCTGCATGTTCTTCTCAGTCATTGGTGTGTTGTTTCTAGATGTTCATGGGTCATCTGTACTGTTTCCCCGCTCCAACTCTGGTGACGAAACATTCTTAAGCGTAAGTTCACTGGGAAGAAATGCTTCCTGCGATATGGATTAAAAGGGAATCCATTTTGGATATTCTTCATACTCACTGATTTTGGCCAGGCTGGGGTAAACATATGTCCGAAACGCATTTTACTTTTTGTTAGCTCTGGATATGTTGTCCAATATCGTATTACTTCTTCATCCCAATGTAATTCAAATGATTTAAATACAGATTTATCAAGTAGTTGTAATTCATGTGTCGTATTCGCTGGAAGAGATAATAACGTTATATCATGCTTTTCTGCTTCTTCAACAATGGAATAATCCAAATGACACTTTGCTCTTTCGAAAATGACTAACACTTGCCCTGCAGGTTTATGATTCGATAAATGCTGAAGCCACTTCTTGAAAATGTTTGTTGTGATGCACCCTTTATCAGCAACACACATATCTCTTCCCGGAGGCAAAGAAGCTAAACATTCCCTCTTGTCGCGTTTACCTTTAAAAAATATGTATGGAGGAACATGATTTCCTTTAGTATTTGCGCAAACTACAACAGTTACGCTTTCAGCATGTTCATTTGCTATATAGTGGACAGGTTTTTGGCCCATTCTTGCTAAAATCTGCTTCTGATGATGAACTGATAAACGACATCCTTTTTCATCCATGTTATAGACGCTTTCTGGTTTCAAGAGTATGTCTAATTCCACCATGACAGTATTTAACTTGTTAAAGTGGTCTCCTATTATTGAAGGATTTAACTTTTGCGCTCTACCGGCATTTATAAACTGAGCTGCTCGTGTTTTCGCTACATTATTGTGTCGTTTGAGAAAACCCTTTTCCCACTGTTTACTTGCCATTGACGATTCACCTTGCACGTTAGATATGTTATTTTCTTTGTAGTAAAGGCTCACGGACTGCCGTAAGACCCAGCTTGTAATTGGCACACCAACATCTGCTATACGAAACATTCTAGTTTTAAGTTCATTCTCCTGATCTTCTGTAAGGAGAGTATTTCTTCCAAGCTTTCTCAGTGTAGATCCTGTTCTCAAATGGTTTCTCAAAGTTCGTCTTGGAATTCCGAAGCGTTTGGGAACATTCCGCTGAAACTCGCCCGCTGCAAGTGCATTAAGAGTCATCTGTAGGGAATCTTCCTCTGATACCTCTATTTCGGGAAGACGATTGACAGAAATCTCAAACAACAGAAACAACCTCTAAGTTCTTGTCAAACGCACTTCTGAAATTCTAAAACTAGGATTATCTTCCCAATCTGCTGTATCCTGCTGAAAAACCCACTGACGTCATAGTGCTTTTGCCTATGCTGTGCTTGAACTTGTTTCACAAATCTAAGTGGTAAGTGTGCAAGATGTAATATCGAAATTTACCCTGAAATATTTTATGAGAGAATGTGTATCCCATTGGAAGTTAGTGTAATAAAATGGCCTGATGTTTTCAAGTGGAAGGTATCGAAATTAAGGTTGCAATATTGAGTGGAGGAACCGAACAGGTATCAAAAAGTACAGTAACTGGACCCTCCATCAGCAAGGATTGAGTGTTATTAACGTCATTAACAGGAAAAAGAAAACTCCTGTTCTTTTCCTCCCTTCTAAGCGTGCAGGAATCAAAATAAATAGAAAACTTCTTTTTCAAATTCATTTTCTTTGAGAAATAAAACATGCATTTTAGAAATTACGAATTGAAAATTACGAGACTCCCAGTTTTTGGCAACGTTGGCTCCAAACCGCTTTGTTCAAGGGACCGAGGATTTTAACCCTAGAGCGTACGCAAAATCATTTTCCCTGGGAAACCGGAGTCTGCCTTCAGCGAAGAGTGTAGTGATCGAGTGCTGCGTTTTGTGTGGGTAGAAGCTACATTTTCCATTGTTTCATTCTGGGAAGAAAGTGAAGCAGGAGCGATTTATGCCACTGGATTGTTGCCCGGTTGGCTGATAGTTAACTCTCTTTCTTTCTGCATGATTACTGGTTCAAGTCGCGTGGGAGTCCCTTGAGCGGGGTGGTTAGGAACCCATTTTGTCACACTATACACACACTTTATACACGCATGTTATTTCGATGAGATATTAATGATATAAAATACTACTCTGACATTAATTACTGTTACATTTTCAATTACTATGAAGCAACAACGCAGTAACGCAATAAGGCCCACCTGGGCCTTAATGAGTGACGTTACATTCCATGTTATTTTCTAATTGTTTCTCCAAAACCCAGCAACAAAATCATTTTATTTAAACACGTTGTTAATACGGAAACTGTGGCCTAAATGACGTATAGTACCCAAACTAATTTCCTTCAAGCACATGAAGAAAAATTGGAACTTACGTTGATGCAAAAATAAGATGAATGGTTTTCCTGACTACACGAATATTACGACGCACCACACTGTCGCCATTAAGAGACTGATTCGGGAATGCTAAGTAGCAATCACACTAGTAGCCTTCAGGCTTCTAACTATTCCTGCCATCTATGCACGAGAGTTCATTATACTGGAGAAACTGACCCTGGGCCTTATTGTGGTCTGGGCCTTATTGTAGTCACTTACCTTAGAGCGAAAAGAGAATAAATAAATAGCAATATAGCTATTGATATAACAATAATGTAACAAAAATACCAACAATAACAATAAACAATGTTCTGTTTTTGATTTTTCCTGAAACATTGTATTTCCTGGACTGTAATTAACTGACTCTATGACTTATGGAACTCGCAAGTAACAAATGTTCGCCATTGGATTCTATCCTAGGCAATATCAAGCCAGTTTTCATCAAGAACACCTCCTTCTTGAAGATCTCTTCTAATATTGTCCTCTCAACGACGTCTCGGTCTTCCCAGTGGTCTCCTTCCATCCGGCCTTCCAATCAGGATAGAATATAATCTTCGTTTTTCCCCCATCCGAGCTACATGGCCTGTCTAGCTTAGTCGTCGGGATTTCATTATTTTTACAACATCTGGTGAATCGTACAGCCCGTGGAGTTCTTCATTATGCAGTCTCCTCCATTTTCCAGTCATTTCGTCTTCTTTCGGCCTGTAGAACTTTCTCAAAACCTTATTTTCAAACATACGTAATTTATGTTCATCTGCTAGGGGTGTACTCCAACTTTCGCAACCATAAAGTATTACCGGCAGAATAACCGTTCTGTATATTTTTAATTTCAATTTCCGTGATATTAATCGCGATGTTAGAAGTTTTTGGACTGAATAGAAACATGCGTTCCCCGATACTAAGCGACCTTTTATTTATTTCGTGACCTTATTTTTGCTTGTTACGTATGCCCCCAAGTATTTAAATTTGTTTACTTTCTCTGTGACCTCATCCCTAATTCTTATGTTTTTATTTCCTTCATTCCCCGTGTTTCGGCTTGTTATCATGTATTTTGCTTTATCTATGTTTACCTGTAGACCTAACTCATCGCACGCTTCTACTAAAACATCGGTGTTGCTTTGTAGTGCATCTATATCGTCCCCTCCGCGTATACGAACAGTTGATTCAAACCATGGACTGTAATAAAAGAATGTACATTCACGTTTCTATAAGCAATAAATAAACGTTGAAAGAAAAGTCAAACTAATCGAAAAGATATACGGTACTGAGATTTATCCTGCTTCTAATGGCATTTACTGAAGACAATTCCCTTTTCTCTTATTGTATTCTATTTTCCCTACAATTCTGTATTTATGTGACTGTAATACAAGTATATAAAAGAAAAATAATATTAGCATTAAAGAAACTTAGAAAGAAAATCAAATTATTCGAAACAAACTGAAATCTACAGTTAAAGTGAGCTACGCGCCCACTTGTATAATCAAACAGTATGCACCCGTCGGAAGGTTAAGAATGACCGTATAAATCAAGATGTCTGAATGCATATCTGAAGTCAAATCTTCTTCGCCTAATCTTAGTTGAGGCACGAGCCTGCACTGCACTCAGACGAACAGATGGACAAAGTCATATGGAAAAGTAGCCAATATATTTTCCGTCCGCTAGAAACTGTCCGTTCGTTAGATCAAAACTTGCCCTTGGTTTTAGCTTAAAGAACTTGAGAACGCCTAACAAATACTACATTTTCTTTTCTGATTGGAATAAACCAGTTTTTTTATCACTTAGAATTAAATGCCTAGCAGGGCATATAAAGCAAGAGAAGCTTTTTAAGTAGCTTTGAGTGTCATTTTCATTAATTGTTTGTATGTAATAATGGTCTCTGAAAGACGCTGACATGTCCGTTTTGTATATCAGACAGGATTAACCGTTTACACAGACGTTGTTTGTTGACTGGCAACGTCTCTGCCATAATTAAATTTATGTTATGGACAGTGCATTGGAATCACACTCAAGTTCGTCTGTAGCTGCCTTCAGTGGAAATTTCCGAACGATGACTACACGTACAAGAAACTATGAAACGTAACCTGCTTACGACCGCAACCGAACTAATAAATCTAAATTATCGATCTGAAAGAAACTATGAACATCGCTTTCAAAGTAAAGAAGTCTCGTAGGGATGGTAGCGAGACGAGACAAGACTAACATCAGTCTCGTTCTCGTCTCGAATTTTTGAAGATAGTCTTGGTCTCGGTCTCAAGAGTACCTCAAGAGTATCAGATTAAAATGTCATTCCTACAATCCTAGCAAAACATAACTTAATAGATAAAAAATGAATTTTACAGTATCTAAGGCATACTATGTACACTCTTATATCCCCTTTTGTCGACAAATTTCGACTCAGGAATTGCTCGGGCCACGAAGGTTGTTGAGGTGTCGTTCGTGAGATCTCGGCAAAACTTCACCAATGACACGATAATCTAAATTGGACGGAACTGCGCTCCACCTCATTTGATTTTTATAAAGCAATACTTCTTTTATCGAATGTGCAGGTATATTTACGTGATAGTTTGTGCAGATTCCCTCTGCATAGTCTAAGAAGTTCTTACAGGGAAACTTTATACAACTTTTAGTCTTCAGTAACAACTGCTACAAAGGTAGTTGAGGTGTCGTTGGAAAGATATCGGATGTTGAGACAAGTTAAAATCCGTATAGATAATCCAGACTGGATCAGTGAGTCAGGAGATGGGGTTATCGCCTCCACCTAGTAATTTTCAACTAAGGTCCCTTATGAGTCCCTTGCTTGCCTACTCTCTACAGTAATTCCTCATTACGTATCTTCTCCGATAGGAGAGTAAGTTTGATTCAAACTTTTGCAAGCTTGTCATGTCAAGTGCATCAATCTTGCATCAAATTTACAATGACAAGTCCGCAACCTTAAATCAAATTTGTATCATATTTACCCTTTAGAACCTGACAAATGTACTGCAAACTTAGCATATGAAGCTTGTTACATGAAGCGTGAAGCAAGCTTACAATTACGAGCTTCAAATAAGCTAGCATAAGTAGCTTTAGTGCAAGGTCCAGAAATATTTCCATCATAATGTGTAGATTACTCAAGCAGCAGTAAATATTGATATTCAAAATATAACAATATACAATATACCGTAAACAAGCTGTAATTCCAGTAAAACACAAATGCAGCTTAACTCATTATATTGCTAAAATAGAAAACAAGACAATATGAAAATTCAAAAACTAACAAAATGGCGCGATGTGCAGTGTTTATCTACAGGCGTGACACAAGCAACTAAATATATTCACACAACTGTCTACATCCAAGTTGAATGAAGCTTGCAATAAGAAGTCAATTTAGTTGCGCAACTACATAAGCAAAAATCAAATTAAAAATTAAGCTTATCATAAGCTTGTATGCTGCATGGGTTCTGTGTCCAGGTCATTTTTCCAGTCTTCTTCATGTTCACATTTTGAATGCTTTCTTTGCTCTTTGGTAGAGGTAATCTTTCGGCTCCACACAATACAAACGAAACAGGTACTAAACCATTTCCTCGACTCTTTCTCTCCTTTTTTTTATCGCGCACTGAAAATATTCTGCTTCTTCGTACATTCCTCTTTTGCCATTGCTATCCTTCTCCTTTACTTCTATTTCATACTTCACACCTTCACTTGCAATAGTTCCCAGATACTTGTTCTGCATTTTCTCTTCCAATTTTCATGTCATGACTGTGATTTTATTTGTTCCAATCACCATCTCTTTTGTTTAGTATAATGATCATATATCATTCTTGCCAGTATCGTTGTTGTGATAGGTAGGCTGAGATCCCCATGGGCAAAATGTCTTCACAGGCTGGTGGGCCGACGTCTGGATTTCTAGTGGCTGCCGTCAAGGTGGTGCTTGGATCGTGGCGTTCACTAAGTAGGCATTTGGGCAGCAAAAGACGTCGGTCCAATGTATGGGATACCGACGTGATGGGATAATCTAAATGAGCATTCGTTGGCTCAGAGGTGGATACCCAACTGGACGGTATCATGGCAACGTTAAGCAAATGGACTGACAGCTAGATCCAACGAAGACCCTAATCCTTAAGTAATGTCATATATTAGAAATTTTGTCAGTGCCTCACGGAAGCGCATGGGAGAGAAAATTCAACACACCAGCCTGAGTAGCTCTAACACAAGATCCAATCAGTTATCTCAGTATGGAAGTCACGCCTATACGCATGTCCTTTCCGCGAGTTCCTTCAGGAACAGTCTTCGTAACATAAAAGAATAGTAATGATACTCGTATTATCTGCTAATCCCATAAGTAATGTCGTATTTTTGCACCGTGAGGAACGAACGATAACTTACCCTGGAACACTAGCGTTAGTCAGTAGACTCTATTGGACTCCACAACACTGCCATCTGTCAACCAGTAGTTGAATCTCCCGCTGAAAGAAGTCACTCGTTATGGAGGCAAAGAACTAGGTCACTGTTCGTCGCACGGCATCCTCATTTTGCAGTGTTTCCCCGGAAAGGTAGTATTTCAGACTGCGAAAAAGACAGTAGTCTGTTGGTGCAAGATCTGGTGAAAACGAACGTTGGGGGAATTTCTCTCAGCCACATTTCTCGACCTTAGCACAGTTCCTTCTTGCCGTGTGTGGACGCGTGTTATGACCGTGGATAAGCACACCCTTGCAATTAACTAGAGCAGGACGTTTCTCCAACAATGCAGTCCGTTGGCGTTCAAGCTGCTGACAATAGACATCGGTATTGATGGTCTGAATACGTGGCAAGAGCTCAAAATGGATTATCCCACGGATATTCCACCAAACACTCAACATTACTTTGCAGGGGTAGAGATCCTGTTTTGGCACAGTTCCTGCAGCCTCCCCTCATGGAACTTGCCGTCTACTTCACTATTCGCTTGTCAGATGGCGATATTGCAGCGGTCATCGCATATACGATATTACTTATAGGATAACGATGGTTACTCGGAAGATGTTTGCATAGCGTAGTGGTTAGTATGACGGAGAACAAATAAATCGGTTGAAACCCCGCTGCAGATTGTTGAAAAATTTACAAACGAATTAGTATATCATCATGAAGGCAATGGACGAAGTTGAACTAAGTATGTATATTAATAGACAACAACGCTCCGTCAACAGGGGAAATGCTCTATTTTGGCCAATGGGAAAAGGTTGTTTCATGGTTCGGAATTTAGTGGGTGGAAGTTGGGGATTTGGCGGCTCGACGTCGCTTCACCCTCAATGATCGTAAGAACGTCGCGTTTTGTGCAACATGTGGTCGTTCGGTAGACGTCTGCGCGCGGATATTGCCGCCAAAGTGCCGGCTTTGGCCTACCGACGTTTTATTCATGGGAATGTTTCCTTCTGGAAACCGTGGCTGAGCGGTTCTTGTGGTCAAGATTTTGTGTATGGCAAAGCATCCTAATTTCTTTCTGGGGTAATTTTCATTTAATATACATCCAACAAGATAAAGAGAGACAACTGTTCTTTAGAGTAAAGGCTAATATCGGTAAATAACCTCCAAAAAGTTCCCTTCCGTCGCTAGAGCTTTTACACGCCTCTGGATACTAGGAGAGTTTCTAGAAACTGGTTGTGGCTACGACGAGTAGAAAATTGGTTGGTGCCTTAGTGCAATCAAGGAACTTACATTTAAAAAGTTGGTGTATTACTACATTAACACACACCATACACTAGGCCAAGAGTTTTACTCGGTATTTTCACTTTTCATATAGTCTTTGCTTTATTACACATCTGCCTCCACTCGTGTTGTACTTTGCCAAACTTGCCCCAAAGTGTGTCCTCGCGGATTTTTCGCGTTTTCTTTCCTATTCTGTCTTACTTAACCTGACTTTCAGCATTGTTTCTTTTTTATTACATGATTGCAACTGAAGTTGGGACTACTCATTTCGCTATAAACATTTTAGCACTCCTTACATTATGATACATTATCCTCCACATTTATTTTATTTTTACAATTGCATAGTAAAGGGCACTTTCATTCACACCAGCATACTGGATTCTCTTTTTTTCTTCTTTTCTTTGTACTAAAGGAGTTTTTCCCTCGCTTTTCATTTTGTAGTTTTATATAGTGTACTGATTCTATTTTTGTTCTGTGCGTTTATTGTAAGGTTTACATGTATTCCCGGTTAAGTTTGAGAGTTTGTTCTGTGTTTGATCTGTTTATATGTGTTGTCATATATATCAACTTTTTTTTTTGTCAGCGTCTGAGATTTGCCCTTTTTGTGTTAGGCACTCCAGACTTCCGGTTTCCGTGTAATGTGAATCATTTTGCTTCACACAACACCAGCCACCACAATCGGCTTTCCTTGTCTTTCAGTTAGTCTTATGCATTACGGTTTACTTATTTTTTCTGGATCTGGAACGATTCGTGTCATATGATATGGTACGTCTAATTTCGAGGCTAATTGCCGTATTAGCAACTGCTAATTAGTTTGTACTAGATCTCTCTCTCTCTCTCTCTCTCTCTCTCAGGCTCTCAAGAAATAAGAAGTCAAACCCTTCTTGTCCACTCTCTCGCTTCCAGTACTCTTCAACGCATGCGCAGTCAAAGGAAAATATATTCCGGGAACTAGTTTTCTATTTAGCTTATATTTATGGACTAGATAGGCACCTATGGCCTGAGCATGTCACCTGCAGCCTCTGAGACATACCACGGCTTAGATAGAGAGAGCTTGGATCATTGGATGTGGCCCATGGATATAAGTTAAATAAAAGCACTAAATACTACGTTCCCGAAATACCTTTTTCCGAGACTGAACCTAAACTAGAGAAAAATTTCAAACAAAATTCTTTGTCATATGTTAATCATGCTGTGTTTTTTTTTAGAAAGTGTGGCAATGCTTCAGGAACTGCATTCATATACCTTCACTTCTAGTTAAAATGGGTTATTTACCGTGACGTTGTGACACACAGTTGAATAATATAGAGAATTCGTCTCAATCCATAAATATGTACGCATTTCTTTCTGGCTTCGAAGAAGTTTCTTGCCTGATCTGTAGATGTCTCTTGAGTTCAATAGCTTATTCCTTTTTAGCATCTTGATAAATTTAAGCTTACAATTGGTTCCTACTGTCATATTTAAGATAACAGGAAATTCTGAGCCAATCGCAGAGTATAAGTTCACCAGAATCTTCAAGAAAATAAGCTGTTGAGCACAGAGACCTCTACCGATCAGGTAAAGAAGTTTTTCAAAGTCTGCAGAAAAAATCGTACTATTTTAATAATGTAGGTTAATTCCTGTGGTCAAAACCTGTTTGTTGCCATAGAACACACGTATCCATGTCTAAAGAATCAGTGAAGTATATACGAGGGCTGTTCAAAAAACATTGAGACTATTTGGAGGGAAAGGGGGAGAATGCAAAATTTTCCAATTGCAAAATTTGTAAAGGGCGTGCTTTAGTACATAGTCTATTGCCTGTAAATAGCAGTAGTGTACGTGTCTTTCGTTACTGAATAATCCTTCATTTTTATATCGTTTCAGGTTCGCCTACCAACAATGGAGGTGACACGTGAAGAGCAGTACATAGAAGTCAAATTATGTTCCCTGCTGAATCATACTGCTACCGAAACATGTGACAAGCAACAGCGAGAGTATGGAGTACGCGTACCTCAGTCTTCTGTGTTCAGATGATTTAATAAGTTCAAACAAGGGAGTCTTTCAACCGTGATGGACCAATAGAAAGACTTAAACACGTTTCAATTGACTACTCAGCCAAATTGCAAGCAAAGCACGCATGAAAAGCCGGTCTAACTTAAGGCTGATGTCCATGAAAGCTTGCGTTGCTTGCGATTAGGGTGAGTAGCCAATTGAAACACGAGTTTTCTTACGTGTTTTACGTGTAACCTGTGTTTCAATTGGCAATTCACTCAAATTTTGCATCTAACTCTCGTATAAAATGAGTTGTAGCCAGAAGCAATAAAATGAATTTACTACTTCCATACTTTCAACCAAGAAAAGATCAAAGAAGCTGATACGGAGAAAGAAAAAGTTTTTAAACTAAAATAGTGAGCTTAAAGGGAAAGAAAAGGAAAGAAAAGAACTTTTAAAAGTGTAGAAGGACATCTCGTGAGTATTAACTGAAGCAGGATTTAGCCGTCACGAAAGGTATTAACTTCCTGAAGTCATAATGAATGTCCCAAGCATGTCATATTGAAAAGAACATTTTCTCAATACAAATCAGGCTTACTAAATAACCAAGATCAATAACAGTGAAACGATGAGTAAAAGGGCATTGATTCATTGATAGCATTTCCTCTCTCTCTCTCTCTCTCTCTCTCTCACACACACACACACACACACGCTCTCTCTCTCTCTCTCTCTCTCTCTCTGTATCTATCTCCTTCCCCCCCTCTCTCCCACTCCCCCGCTCTCTGCTCCCCCCCCCCTCTCTCTCGGTGTATGTGTGTGTATTTATCTATCTATCAATCAATCAATCCACCTATCTATATTTTAAAAGAAATTAATTAAAAAAAGGATTTTTAAATAATACGCTTTATTAAGATGTACTAAAAAGTAAAAAAAAAAAATTATGAATCCGAAAATAAAAGTGTGGGTGCTCTTAGGCCCGTTTTCATAGACATTTCTTGAGCAAATGCTTGAGTAAATTGGCTCGACTTAAGTTAAAATTCGTTTCATAGTGGTTACCTTCGAGCTCAACCTTCGAGGAATAACTTGGCCAAGACAAGTAGCGTTTTTTCCGACTTCCTTGGTTAATGATTTCAGTTTCATAGACATATCTCAAGACACTGCTTGTGCGTGCTTGTTTCATAAAGGATTCCAAGACTTGGCTGAGTAAAGGAAAGCAGTATTTTTTTACGACTTGGCCAAGGAAGGCCGGTGGCAGTCTTGAGTTGCTATCAAACAGAAAAATGGATGATTGGGCATTAAACTGATATCGTTGGATGGAATTGTATAAGGAAAATGATAAGTATCGCCTACCAAAGCGTTATGTTAGGAATTTTCTGGCCCCGTTTAATTAGTGGAATGAAAGAGAATTCAGAAGGAGGTACCGGTTCACAAAAGAAGTTGTCACGCACGTTATTACCAAACGTCTTACATTAGCTCCCGTGATACCCGTGAATTGTGTTTCGAGATACGTGGAATCCAGAACACGCAATGAGGACATTAGTATTCCTCCTCATGGTACTATTCGTATGAGTTGATCAAATAAGGACATTGTTTTTTAATTATGAAAATATGGCTGATCTAAAGTGATATGTATCCTAATTCTAGACTAAAATTTACGAGATGCATTTACGGGTGTAGGAAAGCATTATAGGGCTATGCTATGTACAAGGGGCATATTGATTTTCCATACCATAGCAACAATTGGCTACCATAAACTGCACCATATCCCATAGTGTGGATTGACTAGCTTGTAGGCATCTTGTTTGGATCTCAACCACCATCAGCTCAGGTCGAAAATGCTTCTTAATATAAAAAGGTGGATAAACTTCACTTCATAGCTCCCAGTTTCCGCTACCAATTCAGCCATATGTACGTTCTATACCTTTTATATCCTTGCGAATAATTATCACATGCACCTTTATAAGCACATAGCGTCAATCAGCTCTCAAAGAGTTAGAGAAAGCTATTTCACTATCGTTTGGTAAAATACACAATATAGTTGAGTAACGCATAGCCCTAATAAGCATGGTGGTGCGGATGAATACTTATGGCTACATTTCGTGTTATGAATAGCACATATCAGTATATACCACAAAAATACGGATCTCGAGCGAGTGGAGAAGGTTAAAGTCTTTATTAAACGCGATGTACATGGCGCTTAAAACGCACTGAAGCTAAATAGTCTCTAGGACCTTTCGTTCTTTCACTCTTACAAGCAAACTTGCTTGCTTTGCGTGCGATTTGGGTGAGTAGCCAATTGAAACGCGTGTTTTATTGTAAGGTAAGTGTGACACCTGTTTCAATTGGCTATTCACTCAAATCTCACGCAAAACAAGCAACGCAAACTTGAATGTAAGGCAGCCATTAGGCGTCTATTTAGAATGCGTCGGGCATTCCATTTGGAACCATAAATGGAGTAGTCATAGGTGATGTGATGTCTGTTAAAAGTGATGTGCATTGCGTATAACGAGACACGTCTAACCTGCCTTTTTCTAACAAGTCTCCGTTCACCATCGCTCACTCGACATACTGTCCGTCATTTTTGTAGCAAAATATCAATGGCGATATGGAAATAAACATATCACTATGACGTAGCATTACCATGACTCCGATTTTTTCATGAACCTGTGATTTATTTCGTTCAGAATTTTGTTCGCGCATATGTCTCAATGCTTATATGGAACATTACTATAATTCCTATTAATGAACCTGTGACTTACTTCGTTCGGAGAAATCACGCTCAACGTAAGCTAAAGTAATGCCATATTTTGCATTACACTTACAAACGTCCAAAATGTTAAATTTCTCCCGTTAATTTTACACTTCTTGGGGGCAATAAAGTAAAGTAAAAGGTGTAAATTTGGAAATTTCACAGATGACGCTAACATTGATC